>APFE030053973.1:140298-169177 GCA_000404065.3 Pinus taeda
ATTGACCAAAAATCACTGTGTTCAAATGTGTTAAATGACTGTTTGTACCTGCTGATTTTTTATTTCTGCATTTTCCAGCATTCTGTAAAATTTCCAGAATTAGTGTTTTTAGCAATTTTTTTTTTGTTTTTTTTTTGTTTTCCAGTTGTTGAATGTATGGATATAGGGAAGGGCATTTAACTATATGGGAGAAATAAGGTGAAACTGAAAAACGGGGTGGGAAACGAGAAATTTTTACAGGGCATTGATCCTCGTCTTCTTCTAGAAGATTCGCACTAGATTTAATTAATACCCTTTAATTAATCACATTTCCTAAGTTTAGACTTAGGAATACATTAAAAATGATTAATTATTTTAAATAAACCATCTCTAGGCACAATTTTCCCAAACGATTTTTGGGTCTTGGAGAATGCTCCTGTCTTAGCCTTTGTGCAAAATCTCAAGGCTAGAGCACATCCGATGCTACAGAAATCAACACTCCCTCTTAGCGAGGAATGTGCTCTAGTGCTGCAACCCATTGAAGCATCATTCTATCTCTGCACAATCTCCTGTTGCGCTGCTAATGCTGGTTGCTGCTGCCCACCAACTACTGCGCAACTTTGATGGCTGTATCTGTGCTGCTGCTGGCCCTGTTGAACTGCTGCCAATAGTGCATCTGCATTGCAACCTTCTCCAGCTGCTGTTGTTGAACTGCAACGGAAAAGCATCCAAAATACTGAACCAACTGTGGTCAATATGATGCATCCATCGTCCTAGTTTTGACTGCTGCTAGCCTTTGCGCTGTCATTGAAGCCACTGCACTGCTGTTGACTTTGCATTGTTGCCAACTCTGCTCTGCCCTGCTCAGTCTCAAACCGCTACTAGCTATTGCATCTGTCACTCTGGCACTTGATTGCACCAACTGCCACTGGTCCATCGTGCTACTGCTGACTATGGGCTCTGTAGCAAGGTACTGATTCAAGAGGTGGACCTCCTCAAGAATCCTGTCCATCTTGTAGCTCTTTGGGGCTATAGTTCTAGATCACCCCACCTCACCCCTAAGGGCATCTTGGTGATCATGACAAACTCTTCCTCCAATCTGGAGGACAACCTGATGATTTCAGCAGATGCAACCTGGTGATCATGCTTCTCCTCTTTGTCCTTCTTTTTGAGCGGACATTGAGTACTGTAGTGGCCAAGCTTACCACACCTGAAGCACTTGATCTTTGAAATGTCCTCCTTTCTTCTGCGCTGCCCCTACTGCCCCTTAGATGTGAGGGCCGCGTCTTCCTCCTCCTTTACTTGCTTCGTCCCACTGCTGTTGCTAGCACCACTAGTGGTGCTCTTCACCAGATCTCGCCTCATCTCCTCATGTTGCAGATCAACCCACACAGGTTCCCAATCTGGCAGTTTTTCTTTGCCCTGGATACTCTGGACGAAAACTTGCCATTCTTCGGAAACACTGTTCGGAGCTAATCGTACAAACTTTGTAGGCTGGGGCGCTATCCCTACCGAAGCCAACTGATCCTGGACATCTTGAAGCCTAGTAAGGAAGGGGTCTATACGCTCCTCCTTCTGCATCCTCGTGCATCTCAACTTCTCCTCATGATACATCTTCCGCTGCTCGGAAGATCCTTCGTACAGCATAGGTAGTGCCTCCCACATTTGCTGGGTAGTACCTTTGCCAGGTATGTGAGATACCACGTGTTCTTGAACCCCATCGAGAATCAATCTCTTAGCTCTCGCCATCTCCTTGTACTTCTTAAGTGGATCTGCATCTGCGGGTACAACTACCACACTATCGATATAAGTTTTGACATCATGCTCATCTAGAAGGCAGGAAATTCTAGCCTTCCAGATCACATAGTTGGAGGCTCCATCCAACCGCTCTTGATCTCTCAACCCAACTGATGCCATCTCTCTAAAAAAATCAAATTCCTCCTCTTCTCCTCTGCGCAGCTATTTGCAGTCCCTTCTAGAGTGAGAAATCCCGCACACAACTATTGTTGCTCTGCTAGGAAAATTTGAACTTCTTGGCTAAAAGTCCCCTAAGGAAAGAATTCCTTCAATGTGTGCTCTTCCTTCCCCTTGACGCTATTTGCACCAGCAAACTGCTGCTAAACCTGCGTCCCAGCTGAAGATTTGCTTTGTAAAGGAAACTACTGCTACTCCCTTTGCCTCCGGTACTCTTCGATCTGGATAATTTTATTGTCTGTCGACTCACTCAGAGAAGTAAAATTCCCACGAAAAACTAACCCTTCTGGCCAAGGAAATATGCTGCCCCTGAGGGTTTCGATTTTATGCCTACGTAGAAATTCGAACTGCCTCCTTCCTTTTGCGTTGAGCTCTCTGACTTACGATCTGTGCTCTCATACCATGTGAAAAGCCGGTGACCCAAATTCCTACTGCAGCAACTGATTAAATTTCTCCTACTTGTTAATTTTTGAATCAAGTTATTTACAGTGTTACACAATAAAATTCGAAAGAAAATCTACTACAACCTTTACAATATAAAATACTGCGGAAACAAAACACTGCACAAGAGAGAAATAAACACACACAATTACACTGTTGTTTTTGGACCAATGTCCCCGGAAAAACCCAACTTGGGAAAACTGGTGCAACAATTGAGGGTTTTATTATTATGCAGTAGTAATTTGAGTACAAATCATTAGATGCTCAAACTGGCAATTTGATACACAGAATAAACTGGCAAAGAGGTAGTGAGGAATATTCTCACACTGTCACTATTGATCCGAATTTGATCCAGGCTCTGAATGGCTAGCCCCACGCTGCCTCTGCGCAGTCTCTGCGTCAGCCTACGTAGATCTGTGTCACAGCGTCTAGGAACTGTGTCACCTTTCTAGCTAATCTTCTGCTGATTGGAACTTCAACCCTCTGGCCCTCTGGTCTCACACCCTGGCTTCTGGCTTTAGATCTCAACTGTTCCCAGCAAAATACAGACTCCCTCTGAAGCTTTGTGTGACATTGTGTTGCCTCTCTGAACCTCTCGTTTCCTTCTATGCCTTGCTCTCTTCGGGACTGGAAAATGCTCGTCCGGTCTACTATCCCTGCCCCTCACTGCAAGAAGATCACTCAGTCTCTCCCCGGTAACTCAACATTGCTACTCTTGAGAAATTCGATCTCTAAATCTCACTATCTCGGTGTGTTCCCAAGTGCCCATCAAGCTCCTTCTTATAATCTCTCGTTAGAGAACCAACGACCAAGATTAAAACATAATCAAGGGCTAAGATAAACTGGGAGTTGATCCTCGTCTTATTTAAGAAGATTTGCACTAGATTTAATTAATACCCTTTAATTAGTCACATTTCCTAAGTTTAGACTTAGGGATACATTAAAAATGATTAATTAGTTTAATTAAGCCATCTCTAGGTGGAATTTTCTCAAACAATTTCTGGGTCTTGGAGAATGCATGTGTCTTAGCCTCTCTGCAAAATCTCGAGGCTAGAGCACATCCGATGCTACAGAATCAACACCATGTAGTCTATCAAGACCACATCTCCATGTCTTTAGTTGAACCCTCTGCTCCATGATCTAGACACCCACAACTCCCTCTGAGTTGCTTTGTTGTGCCCACTCTGATTCACTATCCTTCAAAATAGCTCAGATACCCTCTGATACCATGTTGTTTTTCCACGACCTTGGCAGAGCGCCCAGATG
The DNA here is from genome assembly GCA_000404065.3 of Pinus taeda. Lineage (NCBI taxonomy): Eukaryota > Viridiplantae > Streptophyta > Pinopsida > Pinales > Pinaceae > Pinus > Pinus taeda. The sequence continues at coordinate 143,959 of APFE030053973.1, forward strand.
CTATGGAGAATACTGGAGGTCGGAGTTTTCAGAACCCCTTTGCAATTGCATTTTGAAAAGGCCCTGATGAGAAGGGCTTTCGATGCGAACTAGCACATGGTCGTGAGAGATCGAAAGAACCCAGAGCGGAGAGAAGATTTAGCACCCAAGTGCTATGAACCATATCGGGACATGAATATTGGAACTCCTGTGTAATTTCTTTTTGAAAAAGGTTCAATGAGAGGGGCTTTCGATGTGATGTTGGTGTTTGGTTACGAGGACTCAGAGGACCAAGGGCGCGAACCAGGGACAAGCACCTAAGTGCTATAAAGATCATCGGGAGAGGGAGACATCGTAACTTTGTTTTAGTTTCAATTCGAAGAACTTCCGATGAAAAGAGCTTCGATGCATTGATGGCTCATGGTTGTGGGGGACTTAAAGGAACCAAGGGCAGAAGAGCAAATATAAAGGGAGATAGGCCCCGACAAGAGCTCGAAGGCTTTAGTACGCAAGTGCCAAGCCGTTGATCACTACACTCGGTTCTATGGCGGAATTGTGATAAGAGGGCTAAGCAAAAAGGAGCTATGGGTATCGGAACTTTTTGATTTCGTAATGTTTATTCTAAATAGAGTTACAATGGACGAAGGCTTCGATACAACAACACCTAAGCGCTATACCGATGGTCACAGGCTGTGGTTCTATGGTGAATAAGTAATAACGAGCTAAGCAAAGAAGAGTGTGGGAACATTGTATTTTCATAATGTCATTTTAAATAGAGTTATGATGTGCCGTGGTTCCGAAATTGCACTATGGTAATGTTACCAGATGTATTGGGCTCTGATAATGTATCACAGAGACAATAAAGGATGAATGGGTTGACAACTATCAATTTGTTTCAATCACCAGTTAGTGTAGAGCATTCCCAACGCGACCTCGCAAAATCACGGCTAGTTCCAATAGGGAATAATCCAAGCAGTTAGAGGAAGAAAGCGACAAGAGAAGTGGGAGGAAATTGTGGGAGGAATATCACAACAGAGGCGTGGCTAGATCATCAACACACCACTAATCCATATACTAGAGCCTGGGTCCACCTAACGAAATCAGAGGAATCGATGTGGAGATATTTTGCCTTGTCGATCATAAAACCTCTTGTTTCGCATATTTTATTAATTTTTATATTTTTAAGAAAAGAATCAGATCTGTTATGTACTCATTAGGACATCTAGAACATTCGCATGCTTAGGCAGCTGGTAGTTTAGACATTTGTAGCACTTTGAAGATATTTTGTAATGTTTGATTGGAATCTCTACCTATAAAGAGGGAGGAAAAAATCATTAGAAGGGTTTTGGATTTTCTGGTTCCGAGGGTTCTATTTTCCTACCCTGTGGCTGTAACTGTTTTGCATATTTCACAAGTATGGTCTATGTGACATGTATTTCATTCTAAAAGATCAATGAAGAAGTTTTGGTGATTCCAAGCAGTTGGGATATGCAGTATGTGTTCTTCCACTGTATTTCACTTCAAGTGTGTTTTTCTTCTTCAAAAATTATGTAATTGTAGCTGCCGGATTCACTCTTAAATCCTAAATTTACTTATGTTATGTTGTAGCAGACGGTACTTGTGAAATTACAAATTTACCTATGTTATGTGATGGCAGATGGTACTTGTGAAATCACAAATTTACTAATGTTATGTGATAGCAGATGGTGCCTGTGAGATTGCAGATTTACCTATGTTGTGTGATAACAAATATTACCTTGGAGACATTAAGTTGAAAGCCTTAAAATGCACTCCATAATTTATGCACTTCATTCCTTTTATCTTTTCATGATTTTATTGGGATTTGTTCCATAGGATTCTGTGTTTATCCAACGCTCTGCACTAGGTTCCTCCCTTACATTTCTCCTTTCCATCTTTACTGCAACGACAAATTTAAGTTGCATTCTCTGTGTGTTGGCCACAAGACCAGAAACATTTATTGTTTTGAATGATACATTGTTTATGTGCATCCTGGATCTGCCTCTTAGAAAGGAAATTGAACCAAAATCTAATCACTTTACATTCATCTCTTGAGCTGCACTGAATTATCTTCAAGAGAGACTAAGATGTCCCAGGCACTGACCTCTCCTCAACCCGGGGGTTGTCTCTAGGAGCTACAACATCTTTTGGTGCCATTGCCGGGGAACGAATTATAATATTTTCCTTGGGTACGACATTTTCTACATTCCTTCTGTCAGGTGAGCGAAGGAAGTGTGGGTTGAAGATCTCTCACTTTGGCGACTCCACTGTTTAAATCTTCTTTTTTAACCATCTTGGCTTTCAAAGGGCCTCATACTCACTTTAACACTTCTTGACAAAAAACTCCCCCTGAATTCGTCCCTGAGAGATCTCACCTAAAGGGGATTTCAAAATGGCTCTTCCTGCATTCTTGGCCAATAAATTTGCGCCATTAGATTTTTGGTCGATCATTGGTTACCCCCATCATGTTCCTCCATATCAAGAATGGTCTACCTATTTGCCTAGATTCAATGGAAGCACAAATGGAAGCCCGAACCAACACCTTAAGGACTTTCATGAATGAATGGAGCAATAGGTTATTGTTCATGAAGATGTGAAAATGAAATTGTTCATGTATTCTTTGGATAAGGATGCTAGGGTTTGGTATAGAACACTACCTCATGGCAGTGTATCTTCTTTGAAGAGCTTTCACATAACATCTAATGATTTTTACAAAAGATTATATCCACCAGCTTCTCTGTTTAAAGATTGTTGTGAATATTTTAATGTTGAAAATCTTTCCAAGGCTAATGATGCTGTTGAAGATATTTGTGGAGCTCAACTCTAAGAAAACATATAATTGTATCAAGAAGCACTGCCCAATGATCAAGAAAAGGAAGAAGGAGACATTGTTAAGTTGCAAATAAACCCTCAGAGAGTGTATTTTGTTGAATTTGATGGTTCTCCTTTATATGATTTGTATTGACTAAGATGGAGAATTGGGTGCTGCAGAACCACAACAGTGCCGGTCATGGGAAGCTGCGAAAAAGAGGAAACTGACAATGGTGTTAACAAAGAGGCTCCAGTTTATGATTTACATCCTTCAGATGGAGAATAGGGTATTAGCATATGCCCAAGACAACCACAAGAAGAAACTGATTCCTAACACATAAAGATACCTGTTCTTTTGAGTATATATCAACAGTTATCGATCAATTTTATTGGCCCATGTTTGCACCTACCTCTATTTTTGAAGTTCAAGAAGCTAGTAATAAATTTGATGAAGATTCTCCGATTTATGATTCATATGATTCATAGGAGGATGAGATTGTTGTTGATTTTTAAAGGGATTTGCTTACCGACAAGTGCGGAGATGATTACTAGCAACAACTTCTTCAAGAAGAGCCCAAAGGTGAAGAGCGAAGTAGTGTTTGTGGCTGCCTTTTGCAGAAAGATTCTTGCCTAGACACTGTTCAAGAAAGAGAGGCAATTGTAATTTTTTCTCATCAGTTCTATGATCCAGTAGCTGACTATATGGCATCTTTCTTTGGTCAACAACAAGTCTCAGTTATGGGGTATGTATTAAATGTTTTACCTGAAAATTCAAATGGTGCATGCCTGTTTTAATTGCTAACTTTCTAGAGAACAGTGGCATAAGGTCCAGTACTCAGATGTTGAGTTGGTATCATTGGAAGGTTGATTTCACTTGGGTGAATTGAGCCTTGGACATAAGTAGGAGCTGTACATAAATAGGCTCACTATGTGAGTGTTTAATTTCCAGTTTTTAGAATTTGTAGTTTTGCATTTCAAGTATTATGAGGAGAGGACTCCGAGCAAATAAAGTTTCACATAGATTTTCTGGTTTTATAGGTTCAATATATTTTTGACTCCATGCCCAATGGTGAAGTCTACTAGACTACAGGTTCTTAACACCTTGCTAGCAAGGCATTGTCCCTAATTGGAGCCAATGTTGTCACCTGTCATACCATCTTATATTTGTGGCAAATGGTCCTATTTTTCATCCCTAGTGCAGAGAAGGACAGGTGCATTCTTGGTTGACTAAAGGGAAAGCCAAAAAGGAGATCTAAAATCAGAGGCTGAAAACAAAGGGAGAACCAAAAATCGAGAGTCGAAATTCAAAAGGGAGAGCCAAAATTCGGAGGTCAATATTGAAATGGAGGGCCGAAATTCGGGCGTCGATCATATCGGAACCTGATATCAGAAGGACCGTCAGGCAAAATATTGGGACTTCGGAATATCGAAGGTCAGAGCACAAGGGACATCGACGGTCTATTTAAAAATGCGGACCCAAAATTGAATATCAAAGTAGTCAGTTGGAAGGAAGGTTCATTGGAACTTGAATTTTGGAGGGTCGATCATTTCATAACTTCGGGAATCGGAACCTCGTAACGCTTTAAAAATTGGAATTATGTTATAAGTGCCGAGGTTGCCGAGAAGGGGAAATACAAAGGAAATCATTGCAAAACCAAGGACCTTAGGTACCCTTTCTCTCTCCTCAAGATGGGACAAATGGCAGCAGGTGATTGGCTCCAAGAAGTTGATGAGGCAGATGACGTCTGCGTGACGTGGTTGTGTGGTGGAAACATGGCAGTTCGTTTCGGCATTTTTGAGGGCCCAATGGGGCAAATCTAGGTGACACGTGTCACTGCTAACGAGGCACCACATGGAGATGATGATGTCAGCGTGATGTCATTTCGGAGGTCAGTTTTTCAGAGGATGGAGTTTTCGTAACTCCTGTCAAATTGTTTTATAAAAAGTTCTGATCTGATGAAGGGGCTCCGATGTTAAGTGACATTTGGTCATGAGGACTCAGAGGACCAAGGGCATCGAAAGGGCGGAGCACCCAGGTGCTATGGAGAATATCGAAGGTCGGAGTTTTTAGAACCCCTTTGAAATTACATTTTGAAAAGGTCTTGATGAGAAGGGTTTTTGATGCGCACTGGTACATGGTCGTGAGAGATCCAAAGAACCTAGAGCAGAGAGAAGATTTAGCACCCAAGTGCTATGAACCATATCGGGAAGTGAATATTAGAACTCCTATGTAGTTTCTTTTTGAAAAAGTTCCGATGATAGGGGCTTTCGATGTGTTGTTGGCGTTTGGTTACGAGGACTCAGAGGACCAAGGGCGCGAACCAGGGCTGAGCACCTAAGTGCTATAAAGATCATCGGGAGAGGGAGACATCGTAACTTTGTTTTAATTTCAATTCGAAGAACTTCCTATGAAAATGACTTTGATGTGTTGATGGCTCATGGTTGTGGGAGACTTAAAGGAACCAAGGGCGGAAGAGCAAATATAAAGCGAGATAGGCCTCCGACAGTAACCCAAAGGCTTTAGCACCCAAGCACTGAGCCGTTGGTCATGATACCTAGTTCTGTGCCGGAATCACGATAAGAGGGCTAAGCAAAGAGGAGCTAGGGCATCAAAACTTTTTGATTTCGTAACATTTATTTTAAATAGAGTTATGATGGACGAAGGCTCCGTTACCGCAACCACTAAGCGCTATACGGTAGTCATAGGCATTGGTTCTATGGTGATTAAGCAATAAGGAGTTGAGCGCAGAAGGGCGTTGGGACTTTGTATTTTCATAATGTCATTTTAAATATCATGGGAGGAATATCACAATAGAGGCATGGCCAGATGATCAGCCCATCACTAATCCATATACTAGAGCCTGAGTCCACCTAACGAAATCAGAGGAATCGACATGTAGATATTTTGCTGTGTTGATCATGACACCTCCTGTTTCTCATATTTTATTAATTTTTGCATTTTTGAAGAAAAGAATAAGATTTGTTATGTAATCATTAGGATAGCTAGAACATCCGCACGCTCAAGCAACTGGTAGTTCAGACAACTGAAACACGTTGAAGATATTTTGTAATGCTTGTTTGGACTCTCTCCCTATAAAGATGGAGGAAAAACTCATTAGAAGGGTTTTGGATTTTCCGGTTTTGAGGGTTCTATTTTCTTGTCCTTGACGCTGTAACTGTTTTGCATATTTCGCAAGTTTAGGCCATGTGACATGTATTTCATTGTGAATGACCAATGAAGAAGTTTCCGTGATTCCAAGCATTTGGGATATGCAGTATGTGTTCTTCCTCTGTATTTCATTTCATGTGTGTTTCTCTTCTTCAAAAATTATGTAATTGTAGTTGTCTTATTCACTCTTAAATCCCAAATTTACTTATGTTGTAGCAAATGGTACTTGTGAAATTACAGATTGGTAGCCTTAGGACGAAAATCCTCGGGTGATTCAGTGAGGTTGGGCGAGTACCCACCTTCCCTTGGTGAATTCTTCTGAAATTCACAGGAAAGCTTAGCAGTGTAGTTCAGTTCATTTTGGAGGGCCAACATAGCAGTGCAACAGATTAGCTTGGAGGCCAACTTTTCATCTCATCTATTTTGGTTGTATGTGCATGTAACTCCAATATATCTAATATAATAAAGTTGAGATTGTTCCTGTTCATCTTGTGGTTATTTTGCCGTATTATGTTGGTTATATTTTTACATGGCAATGTTCTGTTAAATGAATGATTATTTTTATGGAAAATTTCTGGTTGAGTTGAATTTCTGCAAAATTAGTCAAATATCCCATTTGGAGTATTACAGTGGTATCATAGTTGGTGTTCCTACCAGCCTGAGGGTTTTAATGACAGATCAACACCCTATTGTCGCATGCACAATAATTATTTGACAATTTAATTGTGAGGCCGACCAAGATTTATTAGAGGAAGCACATTGTATCTTTTAGGTGGTCGACTCATTTCGTGGCCACGTGGTATCGACTTACCCGAGCCTATAGTCGAAACAACAGACTCATTATTCTTAAAGGGGCCATCGTATTATTTAATTAGAGGGCTGCATTTCATTTGGTTTTCAAGCCCAACCAAATTTCTTAAAGGTCGTGGGAGTTAAATCATTTTTTGAAGTTAAATTTGGAGCCAGGCAATCCAAAACACACGTGATTATCGCTGTTGAATGTGACTGGTTGCAAAGACAAGTTGAAACAAAATTCTGAGTGGCCAGTGGAAAATTTACGAGAGTACAAGGTGCATATTATTCTTATACGAGGGTGAATTAAAGGGGTAAATATTCTTTTTGGCTGAATTATCAATTTTCAATATGCCGTATTTTATCAGAGTTAACCGGGGGTTGATTGCATTGTTTGTATGGGCCATGATTGCATTATTGGTATCGACGTGAGCCATTTCGAAGCACACAGTAACTCGTGGAATAGTAAAACCAGTGGCAATAATATTGGCGGCCCTAGAGATGTTTTTGGCAGCCGGGCCTCGTTTTGGAGATCATAGCCACTTGTGTGTTCGTGATTTGCTGTGAGAACCATGAGCAATTTTTTTTGTGGCACATTATTTAAGTGGGAGTTGATTAAATAGACTACTAGTGTCAACACAAAGTTATGATTTAATGCTGCTGTATTTGACGAAACAACTATTTGCAGAGCGAATTGAAGAACTGAATGCTTCCTTTGATCGAATCAAATTATCGGGGGTACATGAGTTAGAGGGATGGCGCGAATTTAATCAGCACGTTGTCTACCTGCGTGAGATTGTAATTGGGTGTGCGTAGACCCTCGAAGCTCGTGATTGACAGCATGCAGAGGTGCGAATAGATCATCATCAAATTAACTATGCGATGGTCACCAGTGAACAAGTTGAAGTTTCAGATATGATCGGCGCATGAATTTGATTGTGCACAAAGGTGTTGAAAACCAATCGAGGGTTGAATCCTTGAGAAGAGTCAAGCTAGGCAGAGTTCAATCTCGTGGGTGGTCATTACCCCAGGAAATTTTTTTCTCCATCTCATGACAACGACCTGGTTGATCCACGCTCTGTCGGGCATCGACATATAAAGAACAGTGGGAGAAACTCACGTCAATCTTTGAGATCGACAGTTCTTGAGTCGGTTGGCAATAAACACAATTTTGTATAACTTTGATGAGTTGATGGCTAAATCAGAACCAAAAAAACGTGTGCATAAGACAATGATTTAAATGTCGATGTACGTTGGCTTAGGTAGCGCTACTGCATAGTCACTATTGCAAGCGTGTGTTGGGCTAATAATCTCCGCATGCAATGTCTCTCGAGCGTTTGACTCAATGGTAGTAAGCAGCGTAAACAACTTCAATATATCACAGTGATCCAGTGTAAAAACTGTGTTGGATTCGATGGCAGTCTGAGGTTGGACGCCCAATAGTTTTACACCCTACCCATTGTGCACCAACATATGAGCGTTGGTGGTACAGTGTGACCTGAGCAGTGTTCGTGATCAGAGGCAGAATATATTTGGCTAACACTATTGCTATTACAGAGAAGCAAATTTAAGGAGGATCTTATAGTGCAACTGTAGCTTATGAGGCTGTAGCAGAAGAAGTATTCTACAGGGGGAACTGAGTTTGAATTGAAGGAGCCACCAAAATATTTGAAGTTCTAGATTTAGAGGATTCTCCTATTTTTTCCTGTAGCAACTTACCCAATGATGCTGAGTCATTCTTAGAAGCATAATTCAGCGCAAGAATCCTTGGAGGTAACTTCATCACATTGCATTTAGAGAAGCGTATGGTCTAGGTTCTTATACCCATTACATTAATTCTTCTTATTTTGGTTGTGGCTTATAACTGAGTGTTGTGTATTTTCTGTGTTTGTATGATCATAACTGTCATAGCAATCTCTTATTCGGAAGCACCAAATACTATATTTCACCTACGCTGTTAGCCTCTATGTATTGATGTTAAAACCATTCATGAGTTGAGTCATAGTCTTGATTGAGACTGAGCACTGTTAAGTTGTTTTCATGGTAGAGAGTCCATGGCTACTATCATCACTGTATGGCTTTCTAAATGCTGAGTTGAAAAGTTTGCTAGTCATAGCTTGAGGTGTTTGCCATCATTGAGCAAAAACATGGATCAAAATTTTATAAACTCCCTTAATAAACCAACAACAAATAACAAACCCTTCTCAAAGGGGGTCTATGCCATAATTAAGAAAGAATAGCCAAAGGATGTGCAGAAGGGGCAGGAAATATGGCACAAAATATTTGCACTTGGGACAGATTTGAAGCGCATGAGAATCACATGGAAAGTCCTTTTCAATTAGATGAACTGAATGCACTCCTTTCCGAAGTGAACCAGTTAGAAGGGAAGAAACTCATTTGGGCTCTAAGACCAGCTATGCTTGCTTTCATACAACACAAGTTCTTGGAGAAACCTTGTGAAGGAGTTAGAATTTCAGTTGCATATTGTCTCAGAAACATTGTGAGACTACCCGCACCTATACCTCCTTACAATGATGATGCTTTGAGGGGAGTTTTCAAGCTAATAGTAGAGACTTTTTATGACTTAGACGATAGTGTAGACTCTACCTTTAGGAAGAAGCTTGAGGTTCTAGAAATCATGGCCATGGTTAGAACATATGAAATCATGTTTGATCTGGGGTGTGATGACTTGCTCCATTAGATGTTCCGATGCTTCTTTAACGTTAAGAAACATCATCTTGACACGGTCAAAACAAACATGCTGTCCATTTTGTCTTCAGTTATGGGACCATGATGCCATTTGCAAGAAGATGCAATCTGAGTTGTTGGCCATTTGGAGGAAGGAACAGTCGATTTCATTTGCTGCTTATGGACTAACCGAAAGGTTGGTTGAATAGAACATTGTGCTGTTCAAAAGACAGATGACCAAGAAGGAGCTGCTCAAGATTGGTGGACCATGTAGCAAGGATGAGTTAAGGAGGAGGGTTCTTTGCTTCATCTGCAAAGAATCTTGGGGACCTGACCACTCATGCTTGAGAGATGCAGAGGAGATGGCAGAGGTAGAGCAGGAAAATATTCCTTTTGTCTTTCAGGATGAGGACTCTTCTTTGGATGAGTATGTGGGGTCATTCGAGGATGCCTCTGGGGAGCATGTCTAGTCATGTGGATTTGTTGACAACAGGCCAGATTTATATTCTAGTTTGTATGGTGAGCCGTCAGTGGACCCTATGGGAGACATTCAGGATGATGAGTCACTAGTGATGATTCAACAGGAGCAGTATATGGTGGAGCATGAGTTAGCTCAGGAGGATGATATGCATAATATGCATGATGAGCCTTTTGGGGAGAGCCTGTTAGAGGTTCATGTTGAGCCCATGATGGAGGAGGATGCCTCTGGGGAGCATGTCTAGTCATGTGGAGTTGTTGACAACAGGCCAGATTTATATTCTAGTTTGTATGGTGAGCCGTCAGTGGACCCTATGGGAGACATTCAGGATGATGAGTCACCAGTGATGATTCAACAGGAGCAGTATATGGTGGAGCATGAGTTAGCTCAGGAGGATGATATGCATAATATGCATGATGAGCCTTTTGGGGAGAGCCTGTTAGAGGTTCATGTTGAGCCCATGATGGAGGAGGATGAGAAACCATCTTTGGGCCCAACCATTGATGAGGGGCAGGCAAATGTACAACAACTAGCAGGGTGGTAGTATTTGCAGACAAATGTCCTCAAGAGGTGCGAGGGTCTGACGGGATAGTTTTGCAGGAGCTTGGTAGACTAGAGGAGCGTGGAGTTTTTAGCGAGATGAGGGTGGATCTTTTCGAGATGGTGGTGCATCCATCTTTGGGCTGACCCACTGATGAGGTGTAGGTACTTGCACAGGGAACTGGCAGAGCTACAGTTCTCTAAGGGAGCATCCCTCTCCAGGAGTACATACACAGGGCTTGTAGCACATATTGCCCATTTTTGCCTATTATAGAGCGAGGGGCGGGTTTCCTTAGACAAATCTTGTTGATTGACCAGATAGATCATCTTGAGTTGAGCAGGGATCCATATCGACCTAGTTGACTTATTTCTTACACAGGTGCTTGTGTATTGGATTGGCAAGAGATCATGAGCTAGTATCCTATTGATGGAGTATCATTTTTAGTTAGGAGCATTGCTTTGCAGGAGCCCTTAGATGTGAGGGATACTACATGCTCCATTTGGCAGCGGGATGTAAGCTGGCCACTCATCAATATTTTAGCACAACATCAACATGGTGAGATTGACCTTGGTCTATGCCAAGGGGTTGATTGAGAGAGGTGCTGAGTTGGTATGCGGTGGATGGAGCAACACTCATGATTGGAGTTATAGCACAACATGAGCCATGGAGCGTTGATACTTGTTCTGGGTGGCATTGGGATCTAGGAGGATTGGTTGATGATAGGTTTAGTCAGAGATTGGTTTGGGATTCGGGCATTGAGGGGTCCATTCATGGTGGGTTGACATAAGGGCATACCATCACTCAATGGTTTGTATGGGATCCGAGCTTTGGGTCTCAGTTACATTGGGCCACTAGACTGGTCCACAGGTTTGGATTGCTCGAGGGCAAGCAATCTTGGGGCGGGAGGATTTGTAATGTTCCTTTTTCTAGCGTACCTTATGGCATGGATAGGATGGACTTCCAGAGTTGGGGGCAAACATGTCGCAGGTGTAGTTTGGCGTCCTCGGTGGGGCCATGGGCTTTTGGAGGGGTTTTGAAGAGTTTTATGAGGTCCGATGGCATTCGCTTGGTATATTCCATCATCTGCACAATTTTCCTTTCGTTTCGTTGCATTTTGACAACTTTCAAAAAACAGAGTTGCTAATGGATCTTATTACCCACCATTTTGTGGGTGATATCTCTAGGATATATATATATATTTTTTCTCTAAGATGGTCCTCAGCTAGTAGCTAGCAGCTCGTTGCAGCCACCAATTAGCTCGTTGCACCATTTCTCTGCGACCTGAGCCAGGCATGTGGTCCTTCACCCATCTGTCATGATCGTATGTTTGAAGGTGGACCTCTTGAACCTAAAGGTATGACTTGTCATTTGGTAATTGAGTATTGTAGCTTGCTTATCATGAACACATCTGGGCATGGATTAATGGGAGGATTTAGCGGAAAGAGTGGGCTAGGTCTGTGCTTTTGTACCACAAACCTCTTTTGGATGTTAACTTTGTGCCCTAGTCCTGTGGGATCTCTTTTATTGACCTTTGGGTTTTAGGGATGGTACTAAAGGGAAACACTGATTTTGGTTGCGTGGTCTTGCTCCCTCATCCACATATATCACTCCCCTCCCACTCATTATAACCCATTTATCATTTCTTGCACCTGGGTCAACATTCCTCCACTGGGTCCACATATGGTTAGCTTGCCCCTTCTGCTTGCCCACACCTTGGGTTAGGACTAGAATGATGCCCTAGTGGTTGATGCAGCTGAAAAGAAAAATAAAAGCATAATTGGTCATAATCAACAGGAAGATGTACCAAAAATTGCAAAAGATGTTTGGAACAAACACATTTAGCATGTGGGCAAAAGCCAATACATGAGATCTACCCCATCATCATGGCCATCACCCTGGTTCCTATAGGCCCTAGATGAGCCTCCTTTATCATTTAAGAACCCATGATTGTCCCAACACGCGGTAGGCAATAAACTGCCCTACCTTAAAGGGGGTATCCACTTCTATATCTTGCACATCTAGATCTTATCCCTTAAGTCCCAAGCAGTGAATTAAAGAAAAATCATAAAAGGAAAAAGGCATATAATGAAGGGTGGAAAAATCAAGGTCAAGGCATCTCATGTACCACAATTGTTCCCTCCTATACATTATATACCCAAGTGTGGGCTTTCCTTTTATTAGCTACCCTTGTACCCCAGCATGTGGCCCAGGGCTGCCCCTTTTCATCCCCTACTCCATTCATCTCTCTATCACATGCCACCACCCTTTAAAGGATATACCTTAGACATACTATCCCCTTTAGAAGTAGAAACCACCTAATAGGATACTTGGTTAACCCCATTTGGACCTTAGAGACATTAGCACATGCCAAAGCCCACTATGGATGGGCATGTCGTTATCAAGTCCCCACTTGTTGTCCATAGTTTGTAAGCTCTTTTACTCGATTTCCTTGATGACTTGTTGTACTGGAAGGCTAGGGGGCGCATTGGATCTTATGTAGGATTGTAGATGGTCTCCATTTTGGGTTTGGTCTCCCTATACGGGGTCCTAACCCTCCAGAGGGCTACATTGGCACATGTAGGGGGTGTGTTGAGAGCCATGGGCCTCCACAACAGTAGACAACACTTCATGGATCCCCATAGATGTTTAGAGATTGCTCGAGATTCACCTATTGGACGAGGAAGATGCACCTAGTTCACCTTTGGCCAGCCAGCCCCACGGTTGTACCATGCACTTGGCAGATGATCCAAGACTTGTATGCTAATGTGGCATCACTTGCACCATCATCTGAGCCCTTTTAGATGGTCTACAGGAATCTTCGACTTACTGGGAGACCCATGAGGTCACTTGTGTGCCCTCACACCCATTGGGAGCACCACAGGTTTATTATGTGGAGAACAAGGGGCCAACCCCTTGTCCATTACTTTTGGAAGTCCTGTTCATCATTATGGCACTTAAGGACTTCATCAGGCCTCTTAGAGAGCCCAACGACATGTACTATTGATCATTCGGCCTCTTGGGAGGCTTGTTATTTTGTTTATGAGCTAGTTTTGTGGGCTTGTCACCAAAAGTTAGTTACTTGCACATTATTTTTATTTTAGAGGCTATTGTAGGCTCAAGTAGCTAAATCGAACTCGTTAGGAGTGTATAAATACAAATGATGAGAGTTCATTTCTCATCATCACTTGGTTTGGACTTGTATTTCTCTTGCGATTTTCGCTATTCCTTCTTGGTGGACGAAATTTTGGAGCATGGATGAATTTTGATGTATGGATTGTCTTTTCTTATCTTGGAGCTTCTTGATTGGCAAGTTTATTGGTGGTTGGATATATTATCTTACATGTAAGTACAAATTTAATGCTATTTATTCTTTTACTTTGTCACATATACTGATGGTGAGATTTTCGCTATACTAGGGCTAGTTGTTGCATGCATTTACTGCGAAATTGTGGTTATGTTTCTATATAACATATCTCTATGTATGGGCCATGTATGTTAAACTAATTCTCCTAGGGATAATTCTATTGTTGAATTTATCTTGACAAGCCATCTTACCTCAGAAAACAAAGTGTAAAAGCTTTAAGGTCACTCTCCTTTGCCGTAATGACAAGCGAAGTTGTCCTTGAAACCTCCTTGACCTAGAAACGAGGTCCATCTTCATATTCTTCTTGAATCCAATCTCCCCAAAGGTTTAGGCAATGGTCTACCATAAGGTGATCACTTAAAGAATCATTTTTCTTCACCTCTCCTTTATTCTTTGTCTAGCCACATTAGGGCTCCTAGGGCATCATTTTTTCGACAAACCACCCATAGAAAAACTTGATCTCTTGGCCTCTACTGTGCTGGTGTGTCCCCTAGGCCTCCTCCAAATTTGAGGGAATTTCGACGGTGGGGTTGTGAGATACCCCAAGCCCTAGCCTTGAGATTAGTTTTTGCCCTAAGTTTCCCTAGGCTATTTCCTCATAGGGACCATTTTGCACCTTTAAGTGAAAATCACTTCTTTGATCCCCTTCTCTTCCTAGTTTAGGTCAAGTCTATCATTGGTTGCAACCTCCTCTTGGCCTAAACTGGGTCCACTTGGTCCTGTGTTGTCCCATACCTTATCAAAGTTAATTCTACAATAAACATTTGGGGAATCAAGGTCTATAAGGATTTTAGGGATTGTGAAGCTCCTTTACAATTCACATTCCTTAAACCTAACCCTTAAATCATCATCCCCTTTTCCTAGAAGACTTTGGACCTTGCTTAAAAAGCAAACAAGTCCCACTCTTCACTCTCCTAGGAAAGGGTCCTCAAGATCACTTCACATCCCATCTTAGTTGATATATCTTCCAGAGGTGATTCTCTATATATATCGGGTCTCTTCCCATCGGTGAAAGTTCGTAAAGAGTAGGAAGCTTTAACTGTGGTAACAATGGGTTTTAGCTTCGTTGTTTCTCTAGCCCTGGCAAGTGCCCTTTTATGACCCCCTGCTAGTTTGAGCGGTAACAAGCCTGACTCAATTAATTACGCTTAAGGTGGCATTTCGGGAGGAATACTTGGTAGAACACCTTAGTGTAATAGCTCATTGGAACCAAAACGAGAAGATCTATAGGACATGATGGTTAGAAGTGGTTTTCAGTGACATGAGGAGGCATGGTGGCCAATTTACCCTTTTCCCACATTAAAAATAATATGTTAATTGAAACAAAAGAGGGGAAAATGCTCCATGATTAAAATAATAATAAAATAGGAGGTTCTAGAGTGGTCCATCAGATTTATAAAAAAGGAGGAAGAGGCCATTAGAGGACATCTTGGATTTGATATTACTTCTTGTATGAGAGGTTGAGAACTTGGTTCTCTACTTCATTGGTAGCCCTAGGGCAAAAACCCTCAGGGGATTCAGTGAGGTTGGGCGAGTACCCATCTTCCATTGATGAATTCATCCAGAATTTACAGGAGAGCTTAGTATTGTAGTTCAGTTCAGTTTGGAGGGCCAACATAGTAGTGCAACAGATTATCTTGGAGGCCAAGTTTTCATCTTAGCTATTTTGGTTGTATGTGCATGTAACCCCAGTTTATTTAATATAATAAACCTAAGATTGTTTCTGTTCATATTGTGGTTATTTTGCTGTATTTTATTGGTTATATTTTTAGATGGCAATGTTTTGTTATATGAGTGATAATTATCATGGAAAATTTACGGTCGAGTTTAATTTCTGCATAATTAGTCAAATATCTCATTTGGGATATTACATTTGGCATATTGGAGTATCATACTCCTCTTGAGGATACTACTGCTATAAGTGAAAATTCATCCTCCAGTCTAGAATACATCCTCAATGTCTGCTCAACTGTTTGCTTCTCCTTGTCCTTCTTCCTCTTAGGACATTGGCTGACATAGTGACCAAATTCACCACAGCCAAAAAACTTGACCTTCGACATGTCCTTCTTTTCTCCTTTCGAGTTTTGTCCCTAGCTGGGACCCTTCTTTGCTTTGCCTTTTCCTGCAAGAGTGACATTCTCTTGTTGTTCCTTCACCTTAGGTCCTTTGCGACTATTGCTGGTAGTGCCCTCGACTAAGTTGAGCCTCAACTCCTCCCGAGTGAAATCACTCCATAGGCAATCCCAATCTTGAAGATTGTCACGCCCATAAACTAGCTGGACAAACGTACACCATTCCTTGGTAGCCTCGTTTAGTGCTATACACACTAGCTCGTCATTAGTTGGTTTCTCTCCTACTACAAAAGGTTCATCTCTGATAGACTGAATCTTGGTGAGATAAGTGGTTACATCTTTTCCCTTGTTCATCTTGATGGTTCTCAACTTTTCTTTGAGGGTCATTTCCCTTTTCTTTGACGAATCCTGGTACAACTTGACGATGGCATCCCACATCTCCTTTGTTGTTCCCTTCTCTACGATATGTAGAATTATGTCATACTTGACTCCATCAAGAATCATCCTCTTGGCTTTGGTGTTATCCCTCCTGGACTCATGAAATTCGATGCGATCTATTGTACAACAATAAATGTTGTAGTAAACTCGTTTAGATCATGCTCATCCAATAAAAACATCCTGGCCTTCCAGATACCAAAGTTGGAGGCTCCATGTAACCTGTCCCGATCTCTAAATCCTGTTGCGACCATCTCTGGAAAATTTGTGAACTCAAATATACTGGAGAAATTAATAAATTGGGTTATGAAACCCTTGTGCTTTCTCTTCCAGGCCTCAAGCTGATTTACTCTTGTAAAACCCTTTGCGACAAACCCTCTGCGCTAAATCAACTCTGGTACCGTGTGAAATTTCCACGATTGCAACCACTGGATATTCTTCTCCTAACTTATGAGTTTATTTGTCTTCTGGAAATTAATTTACAACAAATAACAAATAATCTACTACTACAATCATCATAAATAAAAATGTTGCAGAAAATAAAATACCGGAAATAAGAAAATAATTCACAAAATAAATCTGACACCAATATTTTTGGACAATCGTCTTTGGAAAAACCCTAGAGAGAAAACCAATGCAATAGATGAGGGTTTTCATATTATTATTATTATTAATCTTCAACAATTTGAAAGTACAATGATTTGCTTGCTTGATATTGGCAAAGCTCCAACAAATAATAATCTCCGCTGACAAAATAATCTGGAGACTCAAAGTCTCATCTGTAAACCAACTCGGCCTCTCCCAAGCCACTCACACTTTTCCCTGGCACTCGCACATCCTGCCAGAAATGTCCACTGCAACTTCAGGATAATTCGCACAGCCTTCAGGAATACCTCCTTGCCAGTCGTTCTACCTCCACAACTCCTCTGACCCACTAACTCATCTCCGGGTGATAGATCTAGCACTAACAAACTGAAACAAGCTCCTCTGGGCAACTCACATTGGCTACATACACTAGCTGAATCAACCTCCTTTGTAGATAAAATTCGACCTCCTCTTCTTGTCACTAGGACACTAGAAAATATGAGGAAATCTTCTTTAGAATCCTGCTTTCAAATCTCTGCTGAAACCTCTTTGTCAGTGTCTCCCTTTGCTTCAATTGTGCCCTTGCTGAATCACTGCAACTGGGTGAGTGAACTGCTTGAATCTCTTGTGTGTCTTCTCCAAATCCCATCAACCTACTCTTATAATATCTCATTGGACTTTCAACTGCTGTGATCTAATCGCAATCGATGACTAAGATCATCTTGACTCCATCAAGTGACTTTTTCGAAGGTCTTTAGAGCAAAATCAATTTCCCTCAACTAATATGATTTAATTAACCAATTTTCGTAAGTTAGACTTAGGAAATATTCAATTATTGGCTAATTAATGTAATTGAGGTGTTTCTAAGTTTTTTCTTGCGAAACCTTTTTTGACTTTGGCTATCTCGTGTTCCTTATCCTCTTAGACACCATAGAGACTAGAACAACTCTCTATTACTACCAAAAACTAACATCCATAAGTGCACTAGAGAATAAGAGATTAGTGCAAGGATTAAGGAGGCTCAAGTACGCAAGGAAGGAGGAGTAGGATCGAGAAAGAGATCAGCAAGTTTGCAGATCAAGTCATGGAATCAACAAAGGATCAACTGTGTGCAAGAACCAAGATCATGTTGTGATCAAGGAAGACCAAGATCAATCATATTAGTTGAGATTTGTGTGAGAAGTAGAATGCTTGCTCAAGAGATACAGATTGCTTTGTAATAGATTCAATTGCTCCGAGGCAATCAATAAAATAACCACATCAAGCAAGTAGGTTTTCCTGAGAAAAATAAGTGTGTCAATTTGTGCAATGTATTTTTATTCCACTACATATGAATTGTTAAGAGACTGTGTATCTTAGTGAAAGTAAACTAGTTTCAGTTTTTAGTTATTCATCTAAGTAGTTGCAGAGTTTTCATGGAAATTTAACAGGAGGGTCGAAATTCTGGGTGGGACATTCTTGGTAGTAGTGCTGAGTTTCTGGGCATATTTTGGGAGGCCGAAATTCGGCCTAGGCAGATCAAGAGGGTTGAAGTTGAAGGGCAGAAGATTGACTTGACATGAGGGTTGTTTGACCAGGTTTGACCATAGCATTGTTGGTTAGTTTGACCTCATAGTTGAGTAGCAGTATCGGGTGTATTTCTTGTTTAACTGAAGAATTTCTCTAAGGGAAAGGTTGCTGGGTTTTCCTAGGGTAAATATTGCGTTCTCTTTGTGGATTGTGATCTCTACTATCCTTGTGCATTTATTGTTGAATTTCTGGAGTGTAATTGATTAATGATAAACTGGAATTGCTAAAAGAAGAGCTACATCATTAGAAGTAATTATGAGTATTTTTGAAATTAGTGTTTGTATCTATTGCACTTGAAAAATCAACAATGGTAACCAGTTGATGCTATTGATTTACCATGTGTCACAGTTGCTGACCGGATTATGGTGATTGGATTTGTTATAACCTTTTCTTAGAGAAATTTGTCAACATGAGTACATCTAGTTAGTCATTATGAATACTTCCCTAGCTAAGAGGGAGTGTTGAATTTTGTAGCTATGGTCCTTGAAATATATAATGAAAATGTAAGACATGTTCTTTGTGTTATTATAGTTGATCAATCCCTGAAAAGGTTAATGTATGACATGTTCTTCATGTCGGTTTCAAAGATAAAATTTTGAAATTTGAAATTTGAGTTTTTGGCTCCAAACTTGTCAAGTTGGCCCTCCTTCAAGTCAAATCAGCTCCAGTGAAGAGACACCCATTCAAGCAGGCAGAATACTATACACACAGCATTCAACCTCCTCCACAAGACACCATTCGACCTCTCGCAAGACAAAGAATATTATGGGCATCTTAGCAAAGAAGAAGAAGGATGAAGTAGGGTGAATTCATATTGAGCATTTCTCTCCGTCTCCTTGAATTTGCATGTGTGACTCTTTGGGCATATTTTGGGCAGCAGGGCCGAGTTTCTGGGCATACTCCGGGAGGCCGAAATTCGACCTAGGCAGATCAGAGAGGGTTGAGTTTGTTGGGCAGGAGATTGACTTGACAAAAGGACTGTTTTTATCAGGTTTGACCATAGCATTGTTGGTCAGTTTGGCCATCATAGTTCACTAGCAGTATTAGGTGTATCTCTTGTTGAACTGAAGAATTTCTCTAAGGAAAAACTTGTTAGGTTTTTCTTCCAAGTGGGTTTTCCCAGGGTAAATCTTGTGTTCTCTTTGTTCATTCAACATTTTGATCTCTACTGTCCTTGTCCATTTATGGTTGAATTTCTGAAGTGCAATTGCGTAAGGATAAGCTGAAATTGCTAAAAGAATATCTACTCCATTAGAACTAATTATCAGTATTTCAGAAATTTGTGCTTGTATCTATTGCACTTGAAAAATCAACATTTGGTTGTATTTGTTCTCAATTCAGACACATGGACATCCATGCATACATGTATTTCCATATATTTGCATTTTTGTGTGTGGTGGTGTGTGTATATATGTAAATATTTCCTATCTGAAGCCCTAAGTGTAAAACAATCTGTTGAACCATCTTCATAAGGCATGTTCCTCACTGGAAAACCTTAGGTCGGAGGTTCAAATCAGGTTGAGTCTCTTGGGGTTACCAGCTGCTGTTTTTGCTGGCAGTTAGGCGCAATCCATCCTGCAAGGGCTTCTTTGGAAGAAAACATATTACTTATCTGCAGCTGTACAAACACTCACTTGCTTAGAGTCATTTCTGTAGTGTTGTATGCACAATGTACATGCAATTACACAAACACATTTAATATTTGAGAATGTTGTGGCTGTAGTTTTCCACAAAAAAGTAGTGTGTGTGTGTATCTTGAAAGAGGGAGGTGGTACATGTATATACTATAAATGCATAAAGAATACTGTGCTTAAACCCCATGATTTGCTTTATCAATAAATTGTAATAAAAATTGATAAAGAAGGGAGATATCAATAGACGAATTATACTGTTTTAACTACAAAAAGTTATTAGATAATCTTAAAATGTATTAAAAGAAATTATAGTATATACTGAAGTTGCACAATATAGGGAAACGGGTAGGCACTGGGAAGGTGATACCCCAGAATTTGGAAATGGTGAAACATGTTATCAAAGAATACCAAAAACATTTAAGTATTTTGAAATTAGATTTTAAATTTTTTTCTTTAATTTTTTATTTTATAAATAGCAGATTATCTTGAAATAAAGATTAATTTTTTAGAAGTTTTCTTTCCTTTTTACTGTTGTCATTGGTGTCAAATTAATATCCAAGCATCATTATCAAAGATTTAATAGCAAGTTTGGTTGTTTGGAGTCTGGACCAGTCCCTGTATTCATTTCCTTAGCTGATCCGTACTTTTTGGGGCTGAAGCATGGGCTTCAGGAGGCAAATTGCACTTGAAAATTTGAAATGCCACCTGCCATTTCGTCTTGCATTTCCAAATTGTCAAACTCTAGGCGAAATGTTTCACCACGTTTCCAGTTCATTTGGTATATGTTTTTGCATTTTCTGCTATTTCAGGGGGTTGAAATGCTGAGGTGTCAGGGTTTCCTGCTACATAGGTATATACATATGTAGCATATACATATGCATGTTTGTGTTCATGCACCCATAATTATAGTAGTTTTGTCCCATGATTTATAAGTTCAAGGAAGACATTTTTATTTGTATAATTTAAATTTTTATAGCTTTTAGTAGTTATTTAAAAGTTGATGTTTTAAAATTACTCAACTATACATTAGTTTTAGGTACTAATAGTTGATACTCTCTATCTCTCGTGATGTCTATCTGCCTTCCTGTGTACTTACACGTGTATAAAGTGTCATCGGTGTGTAAACACGGTTATTTATGCCAGGAAATGATTAACCGATACATGTATGCAGTGTGCACTATGCACTGAACAGGGAAAGCTTTTCTATATTTCATATATGTAATCTCATATTTGGAAATTTGAATGATTACCGTTTTATGCTGTGGCATATACAATGGTTCAGATCAATGCATATGAATTGTTTTATGATTCATTAAGCACTATAAACAGTCAAGGAAGCAATGCCGCTTATGAATCAAGGTTAGTTGATCTTGCATCATAGCATTTACACATAACACCTTCCAATTCATTCTTTGCACATTCACCCAAATCTCTTATTGATACAGCATTTTAAAGCTGGAAGGTCATGCGAGTTTTTTTTATTTGCCTTCATGTGTTTGAGACATTCATGGAATTTCATTTGAAGATGTTTATATTTAGACTGAGGATCTCACCCATGCTTTCTCTCATTGATTGTACATACTTTCAAGCCGAGAATTATTGTTTAACGAGATATTTAATACCTGACAGGCCGTGCTGCCCAGGATCAAGTGTGGACGAGCTCGGTATTGGGCGATCACGTTTGTTTTTATGTTCCTAGTTTTTGGTATTTGGGCTTCAAGGACAAGAAGTACACGATCCTCTTGATTATATTGTTATTTAATTTCATGTACATAAAAAGATCAGCTTGCATAAAACAATCTATAGTATTATACTCATTCTTCTTAACCACTGAAGATGACGTGAGGGATTATGGGTAGTGTTGGTTACGTAAAACAATCTATAGTATTAGACTTAATTATTCTTAACCACTGAAGGTGTCGTCCGGGATTATGGGTGGTGTTATTCTATGATAGAACAATAGTCACATATCAATCATTAAGTCTTCGGAGCTCTGCATGAATTACGTTTGTTGGGGTATTCTATTGTAAATATTGCTGATCTAATTTCAAGATATTTTGAAATGATTCATGAATGATTCTTGATGAATCAGCTTTTAGTGCAACTGTCAACTCTTAGTTTTTGAAAAAAATAAGATTAGACTTCCTGGACCAGCTGTAGTATATTAAAATTTCTTGGTGATCTCCAATGTATCTGTTCTGAGTATACCAATTAAATTGAAAGAGATCCTTGCATGAGAGTAATTCATTCGTGCTTAAATTAGTTCTATATTGGAAAATTTTCCTCACTTTCCCATTGTATATTAGACATTAATAATAGCATGTTCCAAATACTACAGATTTTTGAACATTTAGATGTAACTAGAGCTTCCTTGTTAGGCATACCGTATTTGTTGCCCAGCTAAAAGACAACGAACCATTATATTCCTCTCTATTGACTTGTTCAGAGGTTTCATTTATGTCTTCATGATTTTCTTTTTATTATTTCATGTACACCTTCTGAGATTATTGTCTTACCTAGGAAAGGCTATAAATGATATTTAGGTAATTAAGGGTGATGATGAGTACATCATACGTAAGGCTTGATTCCAGTGATAGGACTGTATTCGCCAGTGACATTTTTCCTTTTGATGTCAGAAGCTCATTGTAGTTTTCTTTCACATCGTAAGATATTGGTTTCAGTTCTAACGATTTGACATTCCTGAGGATATTTTCATGTAAGTTCATCTTGAATGTGGGCTAATCAGTGAGACACTAAATAATTAGGTATATAATTTGATTTGATTTTATTTTTTCCACAAATTTTGGCATTAGATGGTAGAGCCATCAACCTGTTCTTGCATGTGTTTGTTTGCAATTATTGTTCTGGCAGACACCATTTGACAACGAGGACTTTGATTTTATCACCATTACTGATTTTCTATTAATCCACAGAAACAATGAACAACCTATGGTGTACGATCTTACATTTGCAAGTTTGTGTAAGTGCTAGTATTCATTGTGAAAATCCAACAGAAATATCTGGTGTTCTGCTTTTTTTCAGTGAAATACTCCAGCATCATAAATGGTTTGTAACTTTGTAGTCTGCTAAGCCACTAATGCAGCTAACAGCAACCATTGCTGATTCTGTTATAGGTAGTTTCTGAATCGACAAATAGCATATGCACTTGCATGTCAATATATACTCGCATTATTAAGTTTCTTGCATTTTCTTCTGATAAGTGCTTGTATAATATATTGAGACAATATTAACAATGTTGGTATTAGTTTGAATGGCATCCTAAAATTTCAGTCTTTCACCTGGATTACCTGAAAGCTATCGTTAAATGCATGTTTCCTTGTGTTGAGGACATGGCTAGCATGCTTACTGACATTATAGAGCTAGTAGACTATTCCTTTCATGCCATTTTCTTCATAACAATGATTCTAACTGTGGCTATTAATTTGTGAGTGAGAGGACATAAAGGGAAATTGATGGACAACTTTGGAGACACATTGAGTGGGTCAATTTTTAGAGACACTAGGGAGGGTTTTAGCAGCAGTGATTAAGAGAAAATTATTTGGAGCTTTTTGCTATCAATATTTTTTTGGAGGCCGAGTTTTTCCCAGTGAGGCCGTGAGCTTCAGGAGGAGGTCAAATTGATCAATAAATTCGCAGGAGGATGCCAACATGATTTTCCAAAAGGCAGTGCGAGTCTTCCAGAGGCTAGATCGAATTTCCTAGAGGGGGTGCGAGTTCACTAGAGATCAATGCGAGTTTGCTGAAGGCCGTTTTAATTTTCTAGGAGGCATATCAAGTTTCCAGAGTGTAGTGTGAATTTCCAAGAAGAGCCAGTGCAAATTGCTAGAAGTTAGTGTTTTGTTGGAGGCAATGTGAATTGCAAAAAGGGAAACCGTGGGGTTTTCCAGATTAGCAGAAGTGAAGAAAATACTTTGCCTAAGCTTAGCTAGTGTCAGACAAGCAATTGTAATTTCTCAATAGCAGTTTATTTGTTGAAGATTAATAATAAAGCTCTCAGATTTGAAAATTGGTTTTCCCCACATAGGGGTTTTTCCAGGGACTTTTGTCCAAAAATATCGTTGTATATTCTGTGATTGGTTTCTCGTGTATTTTTTGTTGCAGTTTATTTTATAATTGGTGTTGTTTATGCTATTATTCGTTACTTCCAACAAAAGAATTAATTTGCTATAAATAAGTAGCAAGAAATAATTAACTAGTTAATAACACCATCTGGGTAGCCAGAATTTTACATGGTATCTTAGCAGTGAAGTGCTGAGGTTATTTGTGATCTAAGCACAAGTTCTTCATAGGAGAAATCAAAGGTTTCTCACAGGTTATTTTTCTCTAGATCTATTCAAATTTATTGGGGTTTTTTGTTCGAGGGTTTCATAAATGTCTTCCATTGGATTGAGAGATCAAGACAAACTTGATGGTGCATCAAACTTTGGTGTCTAGAAATCCAAAATCTTATTATTATTGTAGGAGCATGGACTAAAGGAATATGCTACGACAATTGTAGCCGTACCAACATATCTGATGCAATTAATGGTTTACCGGAAGGAGGATGCCAAAGCTAGGCTCATAAACCAAGATTGGGTTAAAGATCAATTGTTCCTCATATTGTAGAATTAGATACAACCAAGAAGATGTGGGATGCCATCTTGAAGTTGTTCCATAATGTTACTATAAACACGAAGTTGATCCTCAAAGATAAGCTAAGAAACACTAAGATGAACAAAGAAGAAGACATAGTCAGTTACCTCACTAGGATCAGAGTTGTAAATGATGAGTTAGCAGATGTCAGAGAGAAGATAAATGATGACGAGCTTGTGAGAACTGCCTTAAATGGGTTCTTAAAGTAGTGGAATGTGTTTGTTCAAGTGATTAATGGATGACAAGACTTTGATGATGTTGGAAATAATACTGAGAGTGGGGGGGGTGAATCAGTATTATCAAACTCTTATCAATTTATACAACCGATTATCAGAAATTCAGATCTTGCTCTTCTTAAGATTTTCAACACTTGTGATTAGCCAAATGATCTCCTTTCCCTTTTATAGGCTAGGCCTCACTCAAAACCATGG
>APFE030053973.1:175165-218128 GCA_000404065.3 Pinus taeda
TATGTGAGAACCATAGAATAATGAGCAGGAACACAAAATAGACAGTCACACCAAGGAACACAAGATGTAAGGTGGAAGCCCAATGTGGGTGAAAACCACCTGCTGCAATATGTCTCTATCTTCTTTCAATTCGAAACTTCTTCTTACAATGATTTTATACTGGTGCAGTGTTTTACCAGTAAGCAGGCTGCAACCTGCAGAGAGCTACAACCCTCTCTTGTTTCCCAGCTTCTTTTGGAAGGGAGTTACAACCCCCTTAGCTCTTGTACTAGCTGAAATACTAGTACGTAGGTGCTGACCTACAGAGGGCTACTACCTTCTCTTTCCTTCCAGGGACCACGTTTCATCAATTTTCAAACTGGATCCAAAACATCATGTACATCTACATCACCCAATCTCCTTTAAACAAATAACTTCTCAGAATGCAGTAACCAGAAAATAACACCAGTAACCAGACACCAATTTAAACCTAGATCTCTGCAGAAACAGATAAAAGACACCTAAAATATATTTCAAGAAAGGTCTGCAACTTCACCGAAGGAAACCTGCGGATATCCACACTTCTGCCGTGACGATTCTGCGCATCCCCGCACCTGCACTGTCTACTGTTTAGCGCACCTCGACACCTGTTTCGCCGATTCAACTATGTCTCACCAACCAATTATCAGAAATTCAGATCTTGCTCTTCTTAAGATTTTCAACACTTGTGATTAGCCAAATGATCTCCTTTCTTTTTTATAGGCTAGGCCTCACTCAAAACCATGGACCAAAACCATTGAGAAACAATACCACGGACCGAATACTTGGGTTCAATTCTTTTGGATGCAATACCAAAGACCAAAACCATAAGATAAAAAATTGTTGGACTAATACCATGAACCAACCATAAGATTTCCCATGTACGTGCGCTTTTCTCTGCATGAAAGTGCATGAACTTTTCTTTGCATAAAAGTGCGTGAACTTTTTCTCTGTAGGAAAGGAACTTTTCTCTGCATGAAAGTGCGTGAATTTTGCTGCACTATAATTTCTCATCTGAGATGAGTGGGTTGCCATCAAGTACAACATATGTATCATAATGCCAATAGATGTCTGAGATCAGTTGTGGAGCGATTTCATTAAGGAGGAGTCTAGGTTGAACCTTGTCAGTGGAAAACAACAGCAGGAACCAAAAACATGTGGATGACAAGAATGTTGTTCTAGCAAGAAAGGGCATACCCAAGAAGGGATCAAGCAAAGGGCCTAACCCCAAGGGAGAGAAGAAGCAAAAGGACTTGAGTAAAATCAAGTGTTGTGGTTGCGGTCAACATGGACACTATGTCAGTCAATTCATGAACATAATGTTGAAGAAAGTGTAACTAGGTTCGAAATTTACAAATGTAATTTTGATCTTTGTACTTGTCAAGAAAAAGTTTTTATTTTTTTTTGAATTATAAGAATGAGTTTTTTGCTCATTCCATAGGTCTAGTCAAAGAGTCAAAATCATGAGCTCTTCTTGAGCATATTTGTAATGTACATGAAACTACCTAGTGTCTAAGAACAACCCTCCAAGACCAACATAATCCTCCTGAAGACAAGCAAGCAAATTGATAGAAAACTTTGTCACATTGGCTAGCAAAAATAACTTAAAATGAAGTCATGCCGGCTAGCTAAAAGGACACAACGGATCACTTGGTTATGTCGGCTCATTATGGAGGCATGACTACTATATATACCCACCTAGGGTCACCGCATATAGGAGGAATAAGATCTCACATTCTTTTGAAGAAACTATGAAGAATTAACTCTGCAACTCCGCATACAAAGAAGAAGTATATTCTCAGATGGGATAATTTGGAACATGATTTCGGTGATAAGATACAATAATACCTTCGCATTCCACTCTGAGATCTTAGTTAAGTTCAAAGCGTTGGAACTTGGATGGGTACAAAACTATGTCTCTTTGCATAAAGATGATACTTCGGAAAATATCTTTGTGATCTTAGATAAGAACTATTATAATGACTACCTTCTTGACATAAGTCTAAAGAAAAGGATCTCGGTGCTATTCTCTGCGGTCACAACCTTGAGCACAATGATGATCTCAATGGTGACCCCGTCTTAAAGATAGAATCTCAATAAAGGGGCAACTATGGTGAAAACGATGAAGATCTCGATGGTGCATACACAGTGATGATATCGGAAAAGGCACAATAATGATGATGATTTCAACAGTTTGAAGAAGAGGATTGATGTCTTGGTCTTGGAGTGGCTCAGTCAGTCCAGGGTTATGGTCTTGGTGTTAGTCAATGAGAATCTCTATAAGAAGAACTATGTGCGGGTTTTCCTCTCCAAGAGGAAGAGGTTTTGGCCCTGGAAGAATGCCACTTCTTGTGTTCTTGTCTTTTTGTTTTGGTAGCAGTTTGATGAAGCAAGCACACACACTAATAATCAGAAGAAGATCAAGCTAAGATAAATTTTAAAAGCACTTCACAAATTGTTATCATGCTAAGAAGAATCACTCTAACTCTAAGTGCCCTAGATTCTTCAACATGGTATCAGAGGTAAGGTTCATAAGTCAAGAAAGGGCAACAAAGAGACAAAGGATCAGATTCAAGGAGGGTATCAAAACAAGTTGAAGGAATTGAAAGATCAGCCTTCAACAAGAAGTATACAACAACAAAACAATTCAAGATCAAGTAATCTAAGATAAATTGAAGTCCCAATACCATCATTGAGAATTCAGATCACAGTGAAAAGAAGTACCTCTCACAGTTTCAGTGCTAACCCCAAATTGGGTGTCATTACAATCTGTCATACCGTAGAAAATATAGAACTCGAATTGCCTGTAATTTTCGGATGGTACAAGAAGTTCAAATTTTCGGAGGGTAGTCACAGGAGGTATTTCAGGTGTCATAGTGAAGATGTTTCAGAAGTCTGTCTTTGTGATCATAGTCTCGATGATCACAATCTTGTCCTACATAAGCAACCTCAGATGCCACATAAAAGGGCTCAAATCTGTCTCCTCACAGTCTCGACATACTTGTGATAAGGAGGATCTCAGTGATCACATAATGACACACTCTGTGTTGGCATACATTCTAGACGCAGTCATAGATGTAATTATGGTCTTAATATAATAGACACAGTCATGACCGTGATGGAGAAGATCATTATCTCTGTGAATCTAAGTGTAACTCTCATATATCTCAGATCTCGTTGTTATCTCGTTGAGGATACATAAGTGATGATCTCAGTGTTGTAGCGGGGATGATGGATCTCAATACTATAAAATGATCATCATGGCAAGCAACATCAGGGCTTTATGGTTCTACACGATGCTGCATACTACAAGGTTCCATAATCCACTTATGTGATAGCAAGACAATGCTATCTCAAGTTCATAAACATGTTGCGAATCATAAGAATCAGATGTGTAAGTCGAAGAAACTTGAAGACATGAAGGTAAGATTCATATCATTGCATCAAGGATCTCATCTGGAGAAAGCATCAATGCATCCCGCCTCAACCTTCATCAAAGAAATCAAGGTGAAGATTTCATCTTCACATAACAAGTAAGTATCTTTTCAATTTATGGAAAGGGAAGCTTATAGGTCTCCTTTGAATTTATGGAAAGGGAAGCTTATGAAAGATCCCTTCACATAGCAATGTTGGAGACATCAAAGTGATGTAGGTGATAAACTCATTCTCTAAAGATGCAATGAAGAAGGTCACATATTCTTCATGAGAGTAAAAGGGTATCAAGGATATCTCCATAAGATCCCATCTACAAGATCTAGGAAGGAAGATAATCATCATCATTCTAATTGATAGGTAAGGTAACAAATGTCCATGAACAAGAAGGTTACCTCATTCAACAACTTGCGGTCTCTATGTTAGATAGAGAAAGACAAGTTGATGGCAGAAATATTGAAAGTTAAAAGAAATTAACCGTGTGTAGAAAGGAAAGGCAAGGTTGGTCCTCAAGCAAGACAAAATAACTATAGTTAAGATTCAATGTTATAGAAATATTTTTGGAAGCTCATATCACTGAAAGATGGAGGAAGTTAAAGAAAAGGGCCAAGGAAAGAGGGAGTAACAAATCTCTTCTATGATTAAGATAATATCCCTCACAAAAGGGTCCTATCATAAGCTCCTAACTCGTGTTAAAAGATATGACAATGGTAATAAGATGCATCATGGCATCATGAAAGCGTTAGAAACAAGAGCTTGTAACATCTTCATAAGGATCA
Organism: Pinus taeda; assembly: GCA_000404065.3. Classification (NCBI taxonomy): domain Eukaryota; kingdom Viridiplantae; phylum Streptophyta; class Pinopsida; order Pinales; family Pinaceae; genus Pinus; species Pinus taeda. The sequence goes on from APFE030053973.1 coordinate 179,395, forward strand.
TGAAGGACAAAAATCCATGGCATACAACATGTAGGACATATAGCTCTTGGGAACCTCAGTGGTCATTGAAGGAAAGAAAGGAGTCATCTAAGGCTCATCATACATCAAGTCAAAAAGGAAACATTTGTGAGTTGGGGATATACAAGATCTTCAAAATTATCTGATGGAATCCTCATTGTAGGGTTCACTAATCTAGAGATGAAGCAAGTGTTTCAACAAGAAATCAAACATATGGAATCCATGAGATGATGATATGACATGAAGGAGATCAAGGGATTGAAGATCTTTTCAATTAGGAAGCTGTTGGAAGAAGCCTCGATGACCTGAAGGTAAAATATGGTATGTATGATTGTGTTTAATATTATAATGTCATGTCATATGGTTGCAAGTAACATGGATCATTGCTTCTATATTAAGAAGCATGATCAAGAGAAAAAGGATCTCCTCCTCTGAAAAGATGCAGGAAGGCCTAAAGTCACACTAAGCTGAAATCAACATAATATGTCCTCATATGAAGTATGCGGTGGTTGACTACAGTTCAGAAACTTTGATTGAAAGCTCGTGGAATGGAATGAGTAAGGAAGGAAGAGATCGTGAGATATGCAACCACGATGAATGCAATCAACATCCAATAGACCAAGAAGATTTGACCATGAAATCTCCCAGAAGGATATGAAGACTGATGAAAGTCTGAAAAAGGTGGAGACCTTTGACAATAGATATCTTTGGGAGATGTGTCAACATGAATGCAGGATGCTGATACCTACAGGAAGATGTCATGATGAAGAGCCATCTAGTAAGGTATGATTTGATTTCTTGAATAATATCTAGATGAGTGCATGCAGGGCTATTGGAACAAGAGTTGTAAATTCAAGTACAACTGACATTCATGTGGTGGATGGAAATTCCTGAAAGAGGCATGATGGGAAAGAAGTAACTATATGACGAAGGTTCCAGATATGTATCAAGAAGGCCACTTTCCATAAAGAAAGGAAGGACATGATGAACCTAGAAGGAAAGTGATCGATGGATGATGCCCTACAAGAAAGAAGCTCAATTGAATTTTATGACATCAAGGAGAGGTTGATCAAGCAGCTAAAGGACCCATAAAGGAAAGGTTGTTGATATATATAAGAGTCCCTAGCTAAGAGGGAGCTCTGAGAGGTCCCTGATTAAGAGGGAGTTTGAATTAAGATTACCCTTGATTACAAAGGAGTGACAATTGCGTTTTCCATGTCACGGGTCATCCACTAGACCAGGGCTAACAACTATAAGTTTAGATGAAGGCCATGAATGGAAATGTAGACACATGGTGGACACAACATTCTTGTCTTCACTTGGAAAGAAAGAATGGGAGGATTGGGTAATCATCTGACATCCGATACTCTTTGAGGATGTGTAGGGCATCCAAGACGAGTAGGCAAGATGACTGATATTCTTTGAGGGCTGGGAACCCAAGATAAGAATAGTCCTAGAAGGTCATACTCAGTGAACATTCGGGTGGGTATGTACCTTGAGAGACAATGATGAAGGTGTCTATAAATGATTGGTCTTGCCAACATTGTAGCTGATGGTCTCATGGAGAGATGGAGCTCTTAGTCAAGGCCTTGCACTATGACAATGCTGATTGATAATATGCTATATAGATGAGATTACCAATCCAATTCTTCTTATGAGAAATTCTTCAGATTGAGAATAACCAAATATCATTGTAAATATCTCCCTAGTTAAGAGGGAGTGTTGAAGAAAGTGTAACTAGGTTCGGAATTTACAAATTTTATTTTGTCTTTGTACTTTTCAAGAAAAGAAATATATATATTATATATATATTATATATATATATATTAGAATGATTTTTTGCTCATTCATAGGTTAGTCAGAGTCCAAATCATGAGCTCTTCTTGAGCAATATTTGTAATGTACATGAAACCACCTAGTGTCTAAGAACAACCCTCCAAGACCAACGTATTCCTCCTAAAGACAAGCAAGAAAATCGATGGAAAACTCTGTCATATTGGCCAACAAAAATAACTTAAAATGAAGTCATGTCGGCTAGCTAAAAGGACACAACGGATCACTTGGTTATGTCGGCTCATTATGGAGGCATGACCACTATATATACCCACCTAGGGTCACCGCATATAGGAGGAATAGGATCTCACATTCTTTTGAAGAAACTCGGATAAGAACCAGGTCTGCAACTCCGCATACAAAGAAGTACATTCTCGAATGGGATAATCTGGAACATGATTTTGGTGATAAGGTACAATAATACCTTTGCATTCCACTATGAGATCTCAGTTAAGTTCAAAGTGTTGGAACTTGGATGGCTACAGAACTGTCTCTTCGCATAAAGATAAGACTTCAGACAATATTTCTGTAATCTCAGATAAGAACTATTATAATGATTACCTTCTCGACATAAGTCTAAAGACAAGGATCTCGGTGCTACTCTTTGTGGTCACAACCTTAAGCATAATGATGATCTCAATGGTGACTTTGTCTCAAAGATAGAATCTCAATAAGGGGGCATCTATGATGAAAACAATGAAGATCTCGATGGTGCAGACATAATGATGATATCGGAAAAGGCATAATAATGATGATGATTTCAACAGTATGAAGAAGAGGATTGATGTCTTGGTCTTGGAGTGGCTCAGTCAGTCAAGGGTTATGGTCTTGGTGTTAGTCAATGAGAATCTCTATAAGAAGAATTATGTGTGGGTTTTCCTCTCCAAGAGGGAGAGGTTTTTTCCCTAGTAGAATGCCACTTCTTGTGTTCTTGTCTCTTTGTTTTGGTAGCAGTTTGATGAAGCAAACACACACACTAATAATAAGAAGAAGATCAAGCTAAAATAAATTATAAAAGCACTTCCAAAATTGTGATCATGCTAAGAAGAATCAAGGGTGATAACAAGAACAACCAGGAAACAACAACTTCAATGAATGTTGGTGAGCTATCTTCAAGAGATGAAGATGAGTTCGATATCATAGCTTGCTTATCTGACTCAACCACCACAGGAGTCTGGTATATAGACAGTGGAGTGTCATGTCATATGATAGACGTTAGAGAATATTTCTCCAGCTACCAAAGTAGAGGAGATAGGCTTCAAGATTCATATGGATAATAAGTCCAAGTGTACTCCAAGGACAGTTACATATCAGAGTGAGTCAAGCAAGAGTACTCATGTTATAAATGTGTTGCATGTGCTAGATTTAGGGGTGACCCTGATTTCAGTTTTTGCTCTTCAAGAAAAGGGATATGTTGTCTACTTTTGAGGGAAAAAGGTGTACATAAAACACCAAGATTGGATGTCAGCCAAGAAAATTGTAGTAAGAAGCAACAAGGTGTGCATGTTGCGGTTGGATGCTCTAAATGCACTAGTGAGCAGCAACCGTGACAAAGATATGGGTGAATTATGGCCATAGGAGGATGGGACATATGTTGGAAACACTGAGGGGAGTGGGGGGGATGAATCAATATTTCATAAATTTTAACAATTTAAGTATGAAAACGATTAACCAGTAACATCACATCAAATGAACACAATATATATATATATATATATATATATATATTACAAAGGAAGCTACAACTTCTGGTTTTCTAGCTACAACTGAAAGGGCTACAACTTCAATATTTACCAACTCCGACTGGGAAGAGGCTTCAACCTCCTGAAGGAAGCTACAACTTCTTTCCCTAGCTCCACCCTGCTACCCTATAGAATAAAAGATAAAATAAGATTTTCTTGGGCTCTCATACCAATGACAATGGACCAATTATAACAAAACTCAAACAACATCAGTTTTTCCCCTTATCATATCAATAGTTCAACATAAGAAGTGCATACCTTGGATCATTAAACCAACAAGTGATCTTACCCCAACTTGCTTCAAGATCAATATCAAGGTCTGCTTCTAAGAAGGCTTCTAGGAGGACAACAATCTCCAAAATATGTTCTACATTGTCTTCAAAGTTCTTTAAGTTTGCTCAAAAAAGGGCATCAAAAGCATCTCAATAAGTTCTTCAATATCTACTCCAAAAGATTACTCAAAAAGGCTTTCCAATATCACACTTCAAGGATCAACTCATACTTCATAAGTATCTTCAAAGCTAACTGAAACAAAGCTAATATATGTCTAAGGTCTGCTCTCAAATTAAGGCCGGATTTGCTCCTAGTCATAGGTCAAAAGTTTTCCATAAGGAAACGAGTTTTGTACATGCAAAAACCCAAAATTTCCACAGGTTTGAGTCTCCTTTACATGTTTGAAGTCTGCTGCTTGATAGGGTCAAAGTCTGCACCACTTGGCCGAGTTTGTCCCTTTCACGGGACCAAAATTTTGTCACATGATGGCCGAGTTGCAGGGTTGAATTTGCACTTTAGCTCAAGCCAAATCTGAGGCTAGAATATTGTTACTCCACAGTTTGAAATTTGCTTCACAGATGAAGGTCGAAATCAATCTTAAAGGAGTCGAGTTACGTCCTTCAGAAGTAGGTTGGGATCAAGCTACAAGAAAGGTCAAAGTTTGCTTCAAAGATAGACACCCTTTTCCCAAAAGCTTGATGAAACTTTACCCAAAGATAGAATCATACACCAATATCATTGCTTCTTCAAATCGTCTTGTTCATTAGCTATGAACCTATCTTCCTTATCGAATTGCTTCAACTACTTCTCTTGCTTCTGCTCGTACATGTGGAGATAAAATGAGGTTGAATCATTCCTTATTTATAGCTGTTGAGCTACTCCAAACAAAGCCGACTTAAACCTCGAGAAGTCTCATCTATTCACTAGAGCTGTCCTTAACCAATTAGGGCCACCTTGAAGCCAGAGGATTAAGATTTATAAAAATTCTAATTTTGATTTTCATAATGGCTCCTTTCTTGGATACATGGACATGAGCAAATTGATTACAAACTAGGCCTTCTTTTAAGGGAAATAATGAACCTATGACACAAGGGATTCTTGGGGCATGAACCCATTCATTTGGGGCATGCAACTTTAACCTTCAATATTTCTTCGACTAAGATGACCCTTAAAGCATGCAACCTATCACATGAAGTGGTTTGATGAGGGCTATCAATCTAGGTGGACATACATCCAAATTAACTGCCTTTTTGCAACCATATCATCATCATATCAAAAGCCCATTCTCCTTTTGACATCAATGACAAATTCTTCCAATAATCTCTCACTTTTTCATTGATGTCAACACTCATGCTTGCCCTCTCCATGTTTCACTTCATCTCCATTACACACTTCTTTTTCTCTCACCCTTTGACATAAATGGTAAAAGGTGACTGATGTCTTTGGGGCTGCTCCCCCTGAACATATGGCACTCCACATGACTTATGTCTTCTTATGATTTTCTTCTTTGTTGTTCTTACGACACTTTTCCTTGGTTGTAAGGTTCATTTACTTTGCTTGGTCTAGAACGTATATGTTATTTGGTCTTATTGTGGCTATTGCAACCAATCTTCGCGAGTTGTCTTCTATGATTTCACATTTCCAAGAGTCAAACAGGAGATTGTACCCTTGATCACACATCTTTCCAACACTGAGAAGTTTGTGCTTCAAATCCTTTAGCAAAACGTTTTGTGCCTTCATATGTTCTCTTTCAAGACTCGCCACACCTTTTACAAGTATCATGACAGAAGAATTATCTCCAAATGCAACACTGCCACTCTTTTCTTAGTTGACAAATTTGTTTCGATCTCCAGTCATACGTGCCGAGCATCCACTGTCTATGTACCATTCATATTATTTATATTTAATGATTACTGTGGAGTTGCAAACTTCCTTCTTTTTCCTTCCCCATTTCATAGCTGGTTTTTTGTCTTTATGATTGGAGCATTTTCAAGCTTGCAGTAATGTGCATTATGACCAATATTATTGCATTTGTAACACACAATATTCTAATTCGTTAGTGGTTCAAATGGATTTTAGTTTCCATTGGTAGATCCATGAACATTTCCTGATCTGTGCCTTCCATAATCATTTATGCTTCTTGCATAATTGTATATTGTATTGATTTTACAATGTATTGCTTTATGCCCAAAATTTCCACAAGAATGAAAATTACCAAGAAAAATATTTTCACACTGGGGAGAATAGGGTGATCTTTTGAAGTTGTTCTATATTGAAGGTGGTTCAATCCCTTGTTGATCTTGGATGTTCTTGGGAACATGAGAAAAACTTCTTGAAGTAGCAAAATTTCTAAATTCCCCTTTAATTTCCTACTTCAAAGGCTTGGAACTTGTGCCTTCCTTGCTTGAAGATATGCCTTGATAACCAAGACCTGTTTTATCATCTAGAGATCTTGGATAACTCAAAATGTTAGCCAACGCTAGTGAGGTATTCAAGTTTTGGTTAAGCTTATCAAATTCAACCTTCAATGTTACAACTTCCTCTTTGCTGGGCACCAGTATTGCAACAATAATGCTGCAGTTCCTGGGGCTTCCCACTTTACTTTTATCAATTCGGTAGTTCATAACAAACTTGAAAGCGACGGTGCTATATGCACAAGTACTAGTTCTTACTGCAGGCTGTCACTTGGTAAGCTGACACAAGATCACTAGGAGCTCAAGCCAACTTCTATGAATTCCAAAAGAAGCTTTATATGTGATGAAAGAAAGAAAAACTTACTTTACAGAGATTATCCTACTTGTAGAAAGAGAAGGAAGACTGAAATGTGAAGTAACCCTAGCAAACCCTAATTAACCAATTACCGTAATTTTAAAGAAAGAGAGATGAAAAACCATAAAATGAATGCCATTACCTACTTAAGAAGTAAACATCTATTCAAGCTATTTCTAGAAGGAAATGAGAAAAAAACTTCTTTTTGGGTTTTTATGTATTTTATGTGAAATTGTTATGCATGTAATTCATTTGTTTGTGGATGTGGCATTGATTAGGTGGCGATGGAGGGAGACTTTGGCATTTGCAGTGGTGTAGGAAGGTGTGGAGGGGTCTTAGGAGGCCTCTAGCAACCTTCTGGAGGCTTTTCCTGCAATCAGACTTCAAAAAGTCATCTACAGGAAATTCTACAGGAGGCTGCAGGGGACCTACAGGAGGATCTGCAGGAGGATGCTGAGGGCTGTTTTAGAGGTGTAGAAGGTGGGGAAATGGTTGGAAAGGGTAGCTGAAAGCTAGAAGGTTGTGTTAAGGTGTCTAAGGTTATTGAATTGAGGCTTCTGTGATCCATATCAACTTTTTGAAGATTCTTCAGCGAAAATCACATGGAGAAATGTTTGTCGACGTGTTTCTAAGGCATAGCCAGATCTGCTCATTCAACTTGTCCTGACGATGAACCAGACTGGTTGGTTCGAAACGCGTCGACAAAGATTTTTCTATGTGATTTTTGCCAAAGAATCTTCAAAAAGTGTCTAAGGTTCATCAAGGAGGATTAGGGAAAGGAATGATGGTTGGACTTGTTCAAGGGACGAGAGGAAAGTTTATGAGAAAAGTGCATAAAATTAGGGTAGATTTATGAGGTGTTGTGAATAACCTGTGGAACATGTAGCAAAGAGAGTTGGTGATGGCTGATTTATTGACTTATTATGAGCAGAGATGTATTGCAAGAGAGCTGCAAATCAAACTCGGAAACTGAGCAAGCAAAGAAACTAGCTGCACCAAAAAACAGAACTGTATTTCATGTTAACCTAAATTATGATCTAGGAAAATAAAATGCTGAACAATGCTATATGGAAAAGAAAGCATGGAAAGAGATTTATTGCAGAAACAGGAATGAGTATGGCAAAATGGATCTGAAGCAAAGTATTAACCACTAAATCAAACTATAACACCAGAAATTGCATGGAGAAGGCGAAACTGTGTTTTTGTGGCAGCAAGAGGGTCTTGACCTCAGCTTATGGTCCCAAAGGGCGGAAAGGAGGTCAAGGCTCTGTTGATGGCCTTTTTGTATCTTTCTCCTAACACTATTGAACCTACTTTAGCAAATTGAAATGGAAACAACTATGTAAATCACCAAAAGCAACCTATTCTAACCAAGGAAGAAACCTATTTAACAACAACTAATTCATAAACTGCAATAAAACATATAAATTCGAAACAAGAGGTGCGGGGTAGCTTGGGTTGGGCCCTAACCCAAGAGCTTCAGCTCTCTGAGGTAACTCAATGCTGGCTCAGAAAATATTTCATCTTCATTATCAAAATAATAGTCACATTACATGAAAGTGTCCACAAAAGTAAGCTCGAAATGAGCTGAGAAAAAGTGCGAAAATTTCACTAACATCCAACAACCTAATGAGGCCCTAGGCCTCTCTATTTATACAACTAGAACTCACAACAGTTCTCCTAAATTGAGGAGGCTTGGCTCCTAAGACTTGAGATAGACAACAATTACTCTTCACTTGCTCGGTTGCCTCTTTGATGCATTGATGTGGCTACTTGTGCTCCAAGCTTTTTGAAGGAGGATTCGAAGTAGGGAGTCGTTAATGAGGGGGAAACCCTCCTATAAATCCTCTCCCTTGTCTTCCTCGAATATTCGCTACCAAATGCTCATTAAACCTTTGACTTTGTCCCAAAATTGACAAAAAATCTGCATAAAGCACACATTAGACTTCATGGCATAATGACTAACCCAACTCTCTCTATAAGCATAAATATAATAAAAAACATGCAATAAACTAATGAGAATGGTGGATTAAGCTAAGTTAGGAGGCAAAATGATCCCATACAATTTCCCATTTCTGGGGCTCATCATCACCCCCTATTGAATGTGTTGCTCATCCTCTGAGCAACTAGTCCATCTCTTCATCTTTGATGGCCTTGATGGCCTCCTTGACATCCCATGCTTCTGATGTGAGATCCTCTTCTTCATCATGGAATCCTGCCTTTTTGTCCACTTCTTCCCACTGTTGTTTTTCTTCTTCCTCTTTTCTGCCCTCTAGTAGTCCTAACAGCAGTGGGGGACTTAGTTTGAAGCCAATCCAATTGACCTTAAAACTTTGCATAGAGTGCTTGTACAGTGGCACTCTCCTTAATGCTTCTTTCATCCTGGTTGGGGAGTGATACTCCCTGATCTGCAAGCTGTGTGGCAGTGTATTCCACCTCTTCATACAAGCATGAATACAGTCATCTCCAAGCAATCTTTCCATGTCCTCAAAATGTGCAATGGCCTGAGCTTGATCATTAACATATTTAAGGGAAATTTGAGGATTATTTGCAAGTAGATGGTGGGTGCTAATGAGAGCCATAGGGTCTGATGGCTCTGCTCTAATCATGAGGGGTTCATTTTGTTCTTTTGCCATCAACTTCTTGATTTTTGTTGCCCTTTTATCCTCATGACTCATCCATGATGCCATGGCCATCAGCTGCAAGTCCCTTAACCTATCATGGGATCCCATAGGTTCATATCAGTTAGGGCCATGTTATGCAAATAGAACTCTGCTATCTTTTCCTTGTCTTCTGCTGAACTGTGGTCACATAGGTCCATGGACTGTTTATAATTCTTAAAAGGCATGGTGCCTCTCTGTGCCAAGGTCTTGATCTGAAACTGTAGCCACTGGTATTTGAGGTATACTCCATATGATTTTGTTGGTGTCCTGCACTGTAGTGTCTCCATAGACCAGCTAGCCATGCATGCTAAATGGTTTTTCCCTTTCTTATAGCTGTTTTCTTAACATTTCATTTTCTGCTTCCAAGTGAGATCTTCTGATTGCTTCTGTATGTCTTACAGTGCTTAACTCCTTACCCATTTCTCTAAGCTTTCTTTCCATGTGGGCAATATCTTCCACCCCTTTGGACATGGCGATCTGCATCCATCTATGGCTCCTTATCGTTTCTTTTTCCAGTTCAAAGAAAAGTGGGACTCCGAATTTCTGCGGAATAATTTTTTCCCCTTCAAGAAGGTTGTAATAAGAGCCCAAACTAGGCTTGGGTCAAGTTCTTGTGTCTCTGCTGTTTCATCCTTCCCCTTGGTCTGCTCTTCTGCCATTTTCTCAAGTTTTTCAATCTCTTGTAGCTTTATTAGGGTCTCATGTAGAGCAACCTGTGCCTCCTGTAGGACTGTTTTTGAGTCCTGTAGTTTTATTCTTTCCTTCCAAGTGGAAGATCTAGGACTTCCTCTTTCATAAGTGATGGGGGTTTTGGAGGGAGATTCTTCCCTTTTGTTAGTAGGGAAATCTTCAATTATGATAGGCTCTTTTGAGGATGGCTGTGGTTTCCCTGTTTTTATCCTTGTACTTTTTCGAGCCCTGAAATACATTGATGGTTGCCTTTTCCTCTTTTGCTTGGGTTTAACTAGGGTGCTGAGGGCAGCAATAGTAGCTGCTGCCTCCCTTTCTAGTGTCTCAGGAGACACTTCTGTCTTCTTTGTCCCTTTTTCCTCTTCTTTTGTCTTCTCCGCCTCTGCTAGCTTTGTTTCCTCTAGCTCTATTTTGGTTTCCTTCTCATCTTGTTTAGTTTCTTCCTTCTTTGCTTTAGTCTTTTTCTTCTCTATTTTAGGTTCTTCCTTCCCTGTTTTGGTGTCCTCTTCCTCTGTTTTGGTTTTCTCCTCATCTTCCCCTTTTTTTTCTTCCCCCTCACTTTCAGAAGGACTGAGGTCATATGTGAGGGATTTTATGTTATCTTCTCCTATCATATTTTTGAAGATTTCCCAGGCTATGGGGATTGTGAAGGTGTGAAGGGCTTCTTCCACTAATAGTTTAATTAACCCATGGTGAGCTAACTAATTTGGACCCCCTGCCTTCAAATTAATGCTGAAGTCTATAAGGGATTGTAAGAGAAAATAGGGAATGCTGAGTTTTTGGGGTGTGGGAGTGTCCAGGCCATATCTCAGCTCATGGAGAAATATAAAATGGTAGCCATAAACTATGTTATACCTCCCTTCACATGAAATGTACTTGATGATTTAGTAACTGACTTCATCCCAAGGGTAAGGTATGCTTGTATTTCTAATTCCATTTTTGTCTTCTATAGGGTGTTCATTTGGTTGGAGGAAGGTTTTCTTGGCAGCTTGATCCAGTGGCTTTTCATCTTTGCTCCAGGGTAATTCAAGTGGAAGACTGGTAATCCTATTGATAAATTTTGGGGTGATTTCCATGGTGATACCTCTGAAAGTAACCGTGGCATGGGTGTTTGAATGGGGTACCAAGGAAAGGGCAAACTTCCGAGCCACTTCTTCATCAAACCCTTGAAATTTTTCAAAAAATGGTATCCAATTGGCTCTGGTAAAAATGGCTACTACCTCGGGATGTTCATGGAGCCTGACTGAATTTGTGGGTTTCTTCCTCATGAATCTCCTTGTCATTTTGCTTGCACCATTTTGGAACACCCCAAGTGGAGAAGGAGACAAGAATTTTTGCAGAAACATGAAACAGAGAAAAACTGTGTTTTTTATTTTTATTTTTAAGAAACAAGCATAACTTTTTTATGAAATTCCCCTTCTTTCTTAGGCTTAATTCTTCTTTAAAATTGCATCATTCCTTGCACATATTAATATCCAAGGTGGGTTTGTACAATGCCTACCTCTTCAGTTCGAATTTGAGTGAAAACCTCGTGTTTTCTCATGAAAAACTACTTACTGCCCCTCTTGTAGAACTGGCTGTAGGTTTTCCTGTAGAACCTGTTACTGCTCCTGTATGACTTAATAATGCTCCTGTAGAACGCCGATAGGAGGAGGAGGACTGAAAACGACAGAGAACGATGGTTTTGAGGCTATGGCGGTGGTATGGAGCTTGTTGCAGCTACGGGGACGATGATGAAATGGAAGCAAAGGTGGTGGAGGAGTTCGAGGGGGAGTACTTATGTCTATTTTGAGATATTTCCGGCGATGGTGTGAGTTGGAAAATAGGGTACGTTGCCATTATTCGGACCGTTGGTCCCCACTGCCGTGTCATCATGACTCATGAATTTTGCCCGCAATCACTTCCCATCATTTGCATTTGAGTTTATACACTTGCCACTACTTGTCTTCTGGATTTTCTGTGAGTTGACTAGGCACACGTGTGGTGGGATCTCTAGATGAGCGTAGTCGAACTGGATGAGGGTGGTCAGTTAACTAGCCACCTTTCTAGTTTAACCCTAACCATCTCATTTGTTCATGCAATTTTTCAATTATACAGATGTAATAGAGGAGAGGGTCAGACACTTACCTGCAGGTCGAATGTTCGTGCTGTGGTGCTGCTTGGTTCTGTTTCTGCTGCATGCTCGGATTTCAGTGCTGCATGCCTGTATCCCTTATGCTATATGCTTTTTGCTCCTTGATATGTCGCTTGTTTGTTTTGTACAGGTACCCTTTAACTGAATCTTGCTTCGGACATCCTCTTCATTCCTGTGGCTGCACCTATTTCTCTGTTGGAGCTTGATTTTAAGGGGATCAACTGCTACAAGAAATCCTACAAGAGCTCCTATAGCTGTTTCTTCGTCTAAATTTTTTAGCTAATTCTTGTGCTGGGAGCTATGAGGATGCTACTAGAGATACTGATGGTGTTGGAGAGGTATTTGGTAAGCTGTAGGTGAGTTGTGGAGGTGTTGTTCTTTTTATTTCCTTAATTTTTTTTTAAACTAATTTCTGAGTTTTTTCTACAGGAAGGAAAGAAATCGATGGAAATGAGGTGGTGCAAGTGTGGGATGGAGGGTTAGGATGGTGGATCATTGTAGGATGGCCTACATGCTCTCTATGAAAATCCCGAGCTCCTCAAACTGTTTTGAAAGCTATTTCGGGCTCTTTGTGTTTTCTACGGGAGCCTCCTGTAGAACACACAGGGCCTCTTGTAGGATACACAGTCTTCAGAAAAGAACACAGGGAGGTGGAAAAAAACGTCAAAAATGATGGAGAAGAGGATAGAGGATGAGTAATAGGCTTTGTGACATTTCCTCTTGCTTCTTGTGGTCCACCTGTAACTTGCAATGTATCTTAAAAGTCAATTTTATCTTCCTTTTTTCTCTGTATTTTTTTTTTTTGAAAAACAACTAGGGCACCTCCAAGGGAAGTTTTCACCCAGGGATCTTATTCTCTCTCTTTCTTTTTTTTTTTGTTTTTTCCATCACTAGGTCGCCTCAAAAGAGGTTTTCAATCCAATGATGGGACTTAAGCGCCTCATAGAGGTTTTAACTTGAGTCCTTATTATTTTTCTTTTTTCTTAGTGAGTGGGTGGAGTGGAGGTTGAGACTTGCTCCACTACCAACACTGTCTTATTCAGATCTTCAATGAACTCTCGCTTGGAGAGGGGCTTCTTGTAAATTTTCAACCTCTGTCTATTCACAAGCATGGGGATGGCTTCCGCGTCAATGGTTTTGATCAGAACTGAACCATTGTCATTGTATTTTTCTACAGTGTAGGGTCCCAACCATCTTGTCCTCAACTTGCCTTTGAAGTCTTTATACCTTGAGTCATAGAGCAATGCCCAATCGCCCTCTTGGAATTGCTTTTCCTTGATATTTTTGTCATGCCATATCTTCCTCTGAAGCTGGATTACCTCTGTGTGGAGAAGGGCCTACAATCTCTATTTATCCAATCCAGAGAGCTGGAGTAGTCTTTCCTCTTGTGCATGGCTGAGGTCTAGGTCTAGCTGAGCTGCCATCCTTAGTGTATTGTATTAAAACTCTATTGATAGCAAAACCTTCTTCCCATAGACTAGTTCATAGGGTGTGAACCCAGTGGTGGTCTTCCATGTGGTGTTGTAGGCCCAGGTGGCCTCAACCAATCTATCTGCCCAATCTTTCCTGCCGCTGCTCACTACCTTGGTCAGAATTCCTTCCAAAGCTCTGTTAGTGACTTCCACCTGCCCACTGGCTTATGGATGGTAACTAGTTTTCTGGGATACCCAAACTTGTAAAATATGTTTTCTCTTAAAAACTCAGCTACTTTTTCTTTTATTGTTGCCTTTATTGCTTTTGTTTCTGCCCATTTTGTCAGATAATCGGTGCACACAATGATGTATTGTTTTTGTTTTGAAGGAGGGTTGATAGGACCGACAAAGTCCATGCCTACTTCTCAAATGGTTCAGAAGTCACTTGAGGTTGCATGGGCATCTCATCCTTTGGAGTAGGTTTCCCCATCCTTTGGCACCAATCACATTGGCTGGTATATCTCCTCACATCTTGATGAAGAGTGAGCCAATAGTAACCTGCTTACAAGATTTTGAAGGCAGTCCTTTTTGCTGCAAAATGGCCTCCACAAGGCCCGTCATGACAGGTTAGGAGAATCCCAAAAACTTTCTCCTCCCTGACACATCTTCTTAAGATCTGCTTTGGGTCAAGTTTGAAGAGATTGCCCCCAATCCAGGTGAAAGGGGCGCTTTTCCTCAAGATCTTGCTCTTCTCCTTTGAGGACAGGTGTGATGGGAACTGTAATGAAACCAAATAATTTGCTATATTAGCAAACCATGGAGAGAGTACTAAGATCGCAAATAGGTGTTCATCGGGCATTTGATCATCCACCATTACTTCCTCACCTGTAGGAAAATTTACTCTAGACAAGAAGTCAGTGACAACATTTTCTTTACCAGGCTTATCAACAATGGTTAGATCAAACTGTTACAATAAAAGAAACCACCTAATAATGCAAGCATTTACATCTGGTTTGTTCATCAAATACCTAATTGCAGCATAATTAATGTGTACAAAGTTTTGATAGCCTGTGATGTAATTTCTGAATTTATTTAAGGAATGTACTACAGCAAGGAGTTCCTTCTCGATTACCGTGTAGTTTAACTTTGCCTTGGACAAATTTTTACTTATAAAGTATATGGCATAAGGTAAATTTTCATCAATTTGCCCCAAGGCTGCTCCTATTGATTTGTTCAAGGCATCTGTGTGAATGTGGAAAGGTAGGGCCTCTCAAAATTGGGGTAGTCACAAGTTTGCTTTTCAAGGTATCCAGGGCTTCTTGACAGTTTTCAGTCCATATGAACTCGACATCTTTTCCCAAAAGACCAAACTACACAGAGGCTAACTTACTGAAATCTTTAATGAATCTTCTGTAATATCCTGCTAAGCCTAGGAAACATCGGACATCTTCTACCTTTTTAGGATGTGGGACCCTTTGGATGATGGTAATTTTGTTGGGGTTCACGTGCAATTCTTATTGAGATATTACATGACCTAGCACGGTCCCTTCAATCATAAGAATTCACATTTTTCCAAACTGAGGGACAGGTTCATTTCAATACACTTGCCCAAAAAATTTCGCAGGTTAGATAAGGCTTCCTAGAAGTTAGAACCATAAGGAGTAAATCATCCGTATATATTTCCACTGCATCATGAACCAGTTCAAAACATATACTCAATACTGCTCTCTGGAAAGTGGCGGGAGCATCGCACAAACCAAAATGAAGGACCCGATATGAAAAGGTACCCCAAGGACAAGTGAAAATGGTTTTATCTTGGTCTTCCCGGCTGATTTGGATCTAATTGTATCCGCTGAACCCATCTAGGAAGGAGGTAAACTTTTTCCCCGCCATACCATCCAACACTTGATCTATGAAAGGCAAAGGAAAATGGTCCTTTTTAGTGGCTTTGTTTAGTTCCTGATAATCGACACAGATTCTCCACTTACCATTTTTCTTTGGCACTAGTACCAAAGGAGAGACCCATTCACTGTCAGAGATGGGGTAGATGAATCCTGCATCCAGTAACTTTTGCAAATTTTCCTTGACAATGTCTTTAAGGGCTAGATTCATCCTCCTTTGAGGTTGCCTCACTGGTTTGCAATCTTCCTTAATGTAAATGTGATGAGTACAAACTGAAGGGTGCACTCCCTTCATCTCCTTATAGCTCCAGGCAAAGGCATCTAAATATTTTCTCAATAAGCGACACAGTTCTTTCTCTTGGGAGGTGGATAGGGATGAGTTGGTTTTCAAGGTCCTTTTTGGCCAGAACTCTATATTCTTAACGCAGAGAGAGGTCGGGTTAGCCCCATAGAGATCAATTAAGGGATTGTCTTGGGTTTCTTTCACTAGATCTTCTAATGGCAAATTACTGGGGGTGGATTTTGAATTAAATTTTCAATGATATCATCCTCATCTGCGATTCCCCCCCTCATGACAGTTTCTACTGCACACAGTGGTGCAGAATAGACTTCATCGTCATCCTCCTCCTCCAACCAGAGAGGTAGATCATGTTCTACCAGGGGTTGGGCAGGAGGGTATATGATTATTTGTTTGGACATATGCCCACTCTTGATTGTCATGTTCCCAGCTCGACAACTGATGTAGGCATTTGCAGTAGCCAACTAGGGTCTTCCCAAGATGAGAGGATACCCAGAGCTTCGCCTTTGGCTGGAGAACTAAGAAATCGGCAGGGTATTGCCAAGAATCAATGGAGACCATCACATCCTCCACAATCCCCTCAGGGGTCACGGTGGAGCAGTTTGCTAGTTGTAGTACTGTTGTGGTCTTTCTCAAGAATCCCTGGAGGTTGAGTTTGAGCATGGTGTCCTTTGTCATCACATTAATGGCAACTCCCAGATCAATCAAGGTATGTGGGATCATGGTGCCATTGATGTGGACATCAACTACTGGGCTTCTAGGGTCTAAATATTTCAGATAGATTACCTGCCCCAACATCAGGTCGGACAATTGTCTTATGACATTGCTGGTTGGGGCATCTCTTTGGCACCTGTTTGGATGCCTGAAGCACTTCTTTTTGATCATCTTATTGTATATAGGCACATCCTTTATGGCTTGGAGAAGTGGTATCTTTACACAACTGTTTCAATTCTCCCAGAAGTTCAGTTTCTTCTAGGGTGGGCTGTGTTGTCTCGGATAGTCTCTCAGGAAAGGGTGGATTTTCTTTTGGTTCACTTTCCTCTTTATCTTCCTCAACCTCCTAAGGGGGAGGTTGGCTATCTAGGATAACCTTCCCAGATCGTAGGTTAATCTCCTGAATCTCCACAGCATAGGTTGGGCATGATGTTTCCCCACTATATACTTGCTGAGCTTGTCTGTTGTTTAGGTTCGGGTTCGGTTGAGCAGGCATTTGGGGTTGCCTTGGTGGAGCAGGAGGCAATGGTTGCGGTTCAGCAGGTGGTGGAGGAAAAAGAGCGGGAGGAGATTTGTACTGAGGCCTCCATCCCTGATGAGATGCATTCCACTGAGGTTGTGGCTGAGCATAAGAGTGAAATGAATAAGCGACTGGTTGGGCATGATATTGAGATGGATATGACCAAGGAGAAGGTGTGGACCAGGAAGGATGAGTAGAGTGACCCCAAGAAGGTATGGAAGTGGCTTGATTGGGGTTGTAGTATGCCTGAGATGTCCCTTGCATTCCCTGTTGGTATGGTCTAGGTCCATGCGGTCTCCTTTGGTTTATGAAATAGAGTGGTTCAGTGGCTCCTTTGGCCCCTTGGTATACAACTTTAAGTCTGGGCAAGGAAGGGCACTTATCTGTAAAATGATCTTCTTCATAGACTGAACAAACCTCTATAGAGTTCAATGGACATTCGTGTCTAGGATGCCTTCTGGTGCACCTAAAACAAAAAATGGCCAAATCCCTCTCTGCTTCCTCTTGTTTCCTTTTGATATGCAAGGTATCCATTTGCATGGCAAGAGTCTGCGACATCTCACTCTTGAAGTCTTCCAACATGTTTCCAAGTTCACCTTTAAGGGATGAACTAGATGAGGAGGTAGTGGTTGTGGGTTGACTCCCCCTACCTCTCTTTCTAGCTTCCCTAGAATGGTTTCTAAAAACAGTCTTTATGTCTTCATAAGGTAGTTGGTAGATATCTCCCCCAACTAGTAAATGGAGGGTGTCTAGAAGGTCTACTGAAATTCCTCTGAGCAGGACCAACTTCAGAGGTTCGGGGTCAAGTGTGCACCTGGCCCTTTTGTAACTAAGCTGGAACCTTTTCTCATAATCTTCCAAGGATTCATCACTTCCCATGGTCATTTGAAATATTTCTTCCTTGGTATCTTTTGACCTACAATAGTCTCGATATTTGTTATTGAAGGCTTGCTACATCTGAGCCCAACTTGTGATGCTATTTCCAGGTAACCCCATGAACCAGCGCAATACTGCATCCTTGAGGGTAGAAGGGAATAGTTTCAACTTTTGCTCATCTTCTGGATAGTCATAGGTTCGACAGATAACAACAAACTCAAACAAGAAGGTGTCAGGATCTTCTGTAGTCAATCCATGGAAGTGAGGTAGGGCTGAAGGGCTTATGTTTTTCATTTTAGTGTCTCCATTGGTTTCTCAGATGGGAAAGGTACCCTCTACTCTTTCTCCATTCCCCCTAGCATTTATGTTTTTAGCCGTTGTCTCAGGAGGGATGTTTTCTTCCTCTTCTTCTCCTATAGGTTCTTCAAATATCTCTGGTTGTTCCCCCAAAGGTTCTTCTAGATCATTGCCACCGAAGAAGAGAGAAGGGTGGCTTTGTGATGTGGTGGGGGTCTTGGGTAGGAATTTCCCTGAATTATCTTTGTTTCTACGAGGCATGAAAGGAAATATTTTTGGTTGGTTTTTGTTTTTTTTACTGCTTGTACCTGCAAAACTGAAATTGATTGAACAAACAAATTGCAACCACTGAAATGAACTTGCTGAAAGGAATTTGCAGAATTGAAATGAAAGCAAGGAAATGCAGAAATTGAAAGAAACAATTACTCCACTTTTGCTGAAATGAACTACTTAGCAGAATGTTGCAGTAGAAAATAGAAGAAAAGTAGTAATCACAAAATACTCTGATGCGTCCCTGACAACGGCACCAAAAAGTGGTGAGCACCATTAGTGTAGCAATAATGCTGCAACTCTTGGGGCTTCCTACTTTACTTTTATCAACTTGGTAGTTCGTAACAAACTTGGAAGCGATGATGCTATATGCACAAGTACTAGTTCTTACTGCAGGCTGTCACTTGGTCAGCTGACACAAGATCACTAGCAGCTCAAGCCAACTTCTATGAATTCTAGAAGAAGCTTTATATGTGATGAAAGAAAGAAAAGCTTACTTTATAGAGGCTATTCTACTTGCAGAAAGAGAAGGAAGACTGAAATGTGAAGTAACCCTAGCAAACCCTAATTAACCAACTAACCCTACTTTTGCAGAAAGAGAGATCAAAAACCATAAAATGAATGCCATTACCTACTTAAGAAGTAAACAACATCTATTCAAGCTATTTCTAGAAGGAAATGAGAAAAAAAACATTTTTTTGGGTTTTTATGTATTTTATGTGAAATTGTCATGCATGCAATTTATTTGTTTGTGGATGTGGCAGCGATTAGGTGGCGATGGAGGGCGACTTTGGAATTTGCAGAGATGTAGGAAGGTGTGGAGGGGTCCTAGGAGGCCTCTAGCAACCTTCTGGAGG
The DNA here is from genome assembly GCA_000404065.3 of Pinus taeda. NCBI lineage: Eukaryota > Viridiplantae > Streptophyta > Pinopsida > Pinales > Pinaceae > Pinus > Pinus taeda. Next base: position 198,662 of record APFE030053973.1, read on the forward strand.
CTTTTCTTGCAATCAGATTTCAAAAAGTCACCTACAGGAAATTCTAAAGGAGGCTACAAGGGATCTACAGGAGGGTCTACAGGAGGATGCCGAGGGCTGTTTTAGAGGTTTTGGAGGTGGGAAAATGGTTGGAGAGGGTAGCTGAAGGCTAGACGATTGTGTTAAGGTGTCTGAGGTTCACTAAGGAGGATTAGGGAAGGGAATGATGGTTGGACTTGTTCAAGGGACAAGAGGAAACTTTATGAGAAAAGTGCATAAAATTAGGGCAGATTTATGAGGGGCTGTGAATGACCTGTGGAACATGTAGCAAAGAGAGTTGGTGATGGCTGATTTATTGACTTGTTATGAGCACAGATGTACTGCAAGAGAGCTACAAATCAAACTCTGAAACTGAACAAGCAAAGAAACTAGCTGCACCAAAAAATAGAACTTTATCTTATGTTAACCTAAATTATGATCTAGGAAAATAAAATGCTGAACAATGCTATATGGAAAGGAAAGCATGGAAAGAGATTTATTGTAGAAACAAGAATGAGTATGGCAAAATGGATATGAAGCAAAGCATTAACCTCTAAATCAAACTATAACACCAGAAATTGCACGGAGAAGGAAAAACTGTGTTTTTATGGCAACAAGATGATCTTGACCTCAGCTCATGGTCCCAAAGGGAGGAAAGGAGGTCAAGGCTCTGTTGATGGCCTTTTTGTATCTTTCTCCTAACACTATTGAACCTACTTCAACAAACTGAAATGAAAACAACTATGTAAATCACCAAAAACAGCCTATTCTAACCAAGGAAGAAACCTATCTAACAACAACTAATTCATAAACTGCAACAAAACATATAAATACAAAACAAGAGGTGTTGGGCAGCTTGGGTTGAGCCCTAACCCAAGAGATTTAGCCCTCTGAAGTAACTCAGTGCTGGCTCAGAAAAAGATTTCATCTTCATTATCAAAATAATAGTCACATTACATGAAAGTGTCCACAAAAGTAAGCTCGAAATGAGCTGAGCAAAAGCTGCAACAAAAGTGCGAAAATTTGACTAACATCCAACCACCTAATGAGGCCCTAGGCCTCTCTATTTATACAACTGGAACTCCCAACAGTTCTCCTAAAATCAGGGAGGCTTGGCTCCCAAGACTTGAGATAGAAAACAATTACTCTTCACTTGCTCGGCTGCCTCTTTGATGCATTGATGTGGCTGCTTGTGCTCCGAGCTTTCTGAAGGAGGATTCGAAGTAGGGAGTCATCAATGAGGGGGAAACCCTCCTATAAATCCTCTCCCTTGTCTTTCTCGAATATTGGCTGTCAAATGCTCACTAAACCTTTGACTTTGTCTCAAAATTAACAAAAAATCTGCATAAAGCACACATTATACTTCATGGCAGAATGAATAACCCAACTCACTCTATTAGCATAAATATAATAAAAAACATGCAATAAGATAATGAGAATGGTGGATTAATTTAAGTTAGGAGGCAAAATGAGCTCATATAATTACCCATTTCTAGGGCTCATCACTCTTTAAGCTTCTTACATTCTTATTCATTCTTCTTCATTTGGATCTTCATCACTTCCTCAATTCTTTTTGCTTCTTCAAGATGAACTTTTAAAGAGACAATTTCCTCATCACGCTTTTCAAGACAGTTTCTCAATTCTCTGTTTTTTATTTCTAAGCAAGGCATTTTCATTTTCACTATTCTTCAACTTTTCTTGAAAGTCTTCATCTTACTGTTCAACGTGAATCTTTTCTAAGTCCCTAGGGAGAATCTATTCTCATATTTGGTTCTTCATCATCTGAATCATTGACCTCTTTGTCAACATGGTCATTATCTTGATTTTCTTAATTTATGAAGAGAGCTCTTGCATCAAGTTCTTCTGTATCACTTCCTTTTGAAGAGCTGTTGTCCTCTTCAGAATAAATATTTTTGTTGTGAATGCTTTTCTTTTCCTTAAAAGGACATTTCTTAGCATAATGACCTATTCTACCACATTTGAAGCATTAAAAGGTAACTTACCTTTGTTTTTTTCGGTTCCCCTTTTTAGCTTCTTGATAAATTTGCTTCTTCTACATTTGAATCATCATCTAAAGTTTCTTCCACCTTGAGCTATTTGTTTTTTGTCTTCCTTGTGGCTTTAAAAGTTGCTTCTCTGGATGATCGTCCCTCTTCTATATCTATTCTCATTTTGTACTCTGTAAGAGTGCTATGAAATTCTTCAATTGTCATCTTGGTCAAGTCCATAGTTTCTTCCATGGTAGATACCTTGGCATCATATTTCAAGGGAAGCGATCTCAAGACCTTTTGTACGGCCAAATGATCTTCAAGTTTTTCTCCTAATCCTCTAGTGGAGTTGACAACTTCATCTACTCTAAGTAAGTAAGTGACAAAATCTTCCTTTTCATCCATTTTCATATTTTCAAATTGAGTTCTATACTTTTAAAGTTTGATCTACTTGACTTTATCATCACTTTCATACAAAGTTTTAAGTTTATCCCAAACTTCTTTGGCTGTGGTACAAGTCATCACCTTGGAATTAATGGTTCTTGACAAACTTACATGATGGTGTGAAGAATGTTTGGATTGTAGCTAAACAACTTCTCATCAGGATTAATTGGAGGGATTTTAGGAACTTTGTAACCATTTATGATGGAGAGCCAAACATCCACTCCTAAAGCCTTCAAGTAGGTTTGCATGCAGCTGCTCCCTAGTGGTTAATCATTTCCATCAAACACCATAATTGTTTTTGAACATATGCCTTACATTTCCATATCTTCTTGTGATCTTCCCTCAAGTGATTAGATTGTTAGAGGGTAACTGACTTTGATACCAATTGTTGGAAATACCAAGAAGTGGGACAATGAATCAACATTTCGTAAACTTCAATAATTTGATTATCAAAATGATTAACCAATAACATCACATTAAATGAAAACAAGATATATGTATGTACAATGATTTTATAATACAAAGGAAGCTACAACTTCTAGTTTTCCAGCTACAACTGGAAGGGTTACAACCCCAAGTTTTACAAACTCCCACTGGAAGGAGGTGACAACTTTCTGAAGGAAACTACAACTTCCTTCCCTAGATCCAACCTGCCACCCTTTAAAATAAAAGATAAAATAATATTTTCTTAGACTCTCGTACTAGGGACAATGGCCCAATTAGAACAACACTCAAATGACTTTAGTTCTGCCCCTTCTGATATCAATAATTCAACTTAAGAAGTGCATACCTTAGATAATTAAACCAACAAGTGATCTTACCCTAGCTTGCTTCAAGATCAATATCATGGTCTGCTTCTAACAAGGCTTCTAGGACCACTTCTAGATAGTCTCCAAAATCTATTCTACACTATCTTCAAAGTTCTTCAAGTTTGCTAAAAAAAGGGCATCAAAGGCAACTCAATAAGGTCTTCAATATCTACTCCAAAAGATTACTCAAAAAGACTTTCCTATAGCACAAGTCAAGGATCAACCTGTACTTTAGAAGTATCTTCAAAGCTGACTGAAAACAAAGCTAATATATGTTCAAGGTCTGCTCTCAAGTTAAGGTTGAACCTGCTCCTAGTCATAGGTCAAAGGTCTGCCATAAGGAAACGAGTTCTGTACATGCTACAACCCTGAATTTCCACAAGTTTGAGTCTCCTCCACAGGGCGGAGTCTGTCCCTTTCACAGGACCGAAAATTTGTCATAGGATGGCCAAGTTGTAGGGATGAATCTACGCCTTACCTCTGGCTTAATATAATGTTAGAATTTGGTTCTTCCATAGGCTGAAATTTACTTCATAGATGAAGGTGAAAATCAATCTTAAAGGAGTCGAGTTTTGTCCTTCAAAAGTAGGTTGACATCAAGCTACAAGAGAGGACAAAGTTTGCTTCAAGGATAACACATTTTTCCCAAAAACATGATCAAACATTACCCAAATATTGAACCATACACCAATATCCTTGCTTCTTTAACTCGTCTTAGAGTTCATGAGCTATGAACCTATCTTCCTTAGAACAAATTGCATCAACTACTCTTTCTTGTGCTTGGACGAGTGGAGATAAAATAAGGTCGAATGGTTCCTTATTTATACTTGTTTAGCGACTCCAAACAGAGCCAACTTGAACCTTGACAAACCACGTCTATTCAATAGAGCCAACCTAAACCAATTAGGGCCACCTTTAAGCAAGAGGATTATATTTTATAAAAATATTAATTTTGACTTTCATAGTGGCTCCTTTCTTGGATACATGGACATGGGAATATTGATTACAAATTAGGCCTTCTTCTAAGGGAAATAATGAACCTTTGACACTATGGATTCTTGGGGCATGAAACATTAACCTTAAACATTTCTTCAACTAAGATGAACCTTAAAGCATGCAACCCATCACATGAAATGGTTTGATGAGGGCTATCAATCTAGGTGGACATACATTTAAATTCAATAATTTTTTGCAACCATATCATTATCATATCAAAAATTCCATTCTCCCTTTGACATCAATGACAAATTCTTCCAACAACATATCCATCATGGAGTACTTAAGTTGCTCTAAGAGACCGTGATAGGATTTCCAGAAGTAAGCACAAAACATGATGATGTGTGTAGAGGGTGCATACATGGGAAGCTTGCAAAGGCAACATTTCGAAGGAGTGACAGTATAGCCAAGGGTGTACTAGACTTGATACATTTTGAGGGGTTATGAATATTCTGTTGCATTTATTGTTGAATTTTCCAAGAAGACCTAGATTTACTTTTTGAAGACATGAGAGAGAGTCTTCAATCGCTTCTAAAAGTTCGGGGCTCTTGTGGAGAATTCGATAGGCAGGAAGATAAAGGTTCTTCGAACATATAATGGAGGTGAGTACACTGAAAAAACCTTTAAGGAGTTCTGTGTGAATGTGGGCATCAAGAGAGAATAGTTGGATCTATAGAAAGAAAGAACATGACCATAGTTGGGGCAGTGATGACAATGCTATATGACTAGAACATGCCTAGGCATCTCTGGGAAGAAGCATGTAGTACGATAGTATACATTCAGAACAAGGTCTTGCACAAGGTATTGGGAAAGATGACACCCGAGAGGGAATTTACAAGGAAGAGGCTAGAAGTCAGACATTTCAGGATTTTTGGCAATATCACTTATTATCACATTCTAGATGAGAGACACACCAAGCTAGATTCAAATGCAGAAAAGGGATATTTTTTTGGTTACAAAAAAACATCTAAGTCATATAGGATATACATTCTTAGTAGTAGGAATATTATTATGAGATGAGATGTCAAGTTCTAGGAGGAGAAAGCCTTCAAAAGATCTCGTGAGTTGCCAACAGTTGATTAGAGTCAACCAACATAAGTTCCAAGGAATGGACATGGATCTTGTTAATTTTTCTTAGGGATGTATTTTTCTTTACTTTAGATAATTGCATTTACAAACTTTTCAACATTTACATATGGCATTCACCCCATTATATTATAAAATCATCAACAATTATGTAGAAAGAACAATAACATCAGTAATGGAACAGAACATAAAGGAACAACAAAAGAAAAACATGCACACATAGAGACACCATAATTTGGTCAACGATCAGGGAAAATCCCCACAAGGGGGACAACCCGATATTCAATTCTGCTTCTTCTATTAGATTTTCATTAATTGTTTCACTGAGATACACAGTACATCCAGAGAGACATCATTTCATCAGGCTTCCTTAGGGCCAATCCGATTCAATTCACAACTACGTTTGTAAACTGAACAAGACAAGATCAGGATAACTGAGATGATAGATACACTGTAAGATCAACCACAAAAGCTTTGTCATCATTGTCAAAGGAGCATTGTTCAAACTTTCAAAGGGGCACTATCCAAACTGGCAAAGGAGCACTGTTCAAGTTGTAAAAGAGAAGATCCATATCTTTGTCATCACTGTATCATACGTGAGGTCACTGTCATCATGTGTAAAAAAAAAGGACACTGTCATATCATAGAGCACTGCCATCATATAACAAGGAGAAAAGATACTATATATCATTATCATCAAGGGTATTAAACTGTCATGCATAACCGTCCATGGCACTATCAGGCAACACTAACATACATGTATTATGAACAATAGGTTACTGTTGGAAATACTAAGAGGGGAGTGAATCAATATTTCTTTTACAATTGTTATTTTTTATGCTAGTTAAGATCACTTATAAAACATATCACAAAATGAACAATAAAAATAAATAATTTTATTAATAAGATCGACGAGGACTCCAATCCTATGTACAATGAATCAAGTACAATAATGGTTCAAGGCTCCAACCCTAGATGAAGGGTCCAATCTTCAATCTACCAAACTCCAACCTATACTTTTCCAAGCACCAACTTGGTCTTCTTGAGCACTCCAATCCTCTAGGGCACCAACCCTCTCAACTAGTTTAGGCTCCATCCTAGTATTCTCAAGGACTCCAATCCTCTAGGGATGCAACCCATTGCTTCAAATCTTCAATATGGATTTAACGGTTCTTCAAGGCTTCCAATGTCTTCTGCAGCAAGCCCTGGAAGTATCTTCAAGTTTTCCTTCAATAATGCCCTCACTTAGCTCATTAATGATGACTTCATCTACCACAAAATGTGTCTTCACAACTCTTCATGATACCCAAGCAATTTCCTTCAAGGATTCTCGATGAGGGCTTCAATCATGCATCAAGGTCTCCAAGAATGCCTCCAAGGTCAACTTCTACAAGAGTCTTCAATAGGTCATCAACATGCTTTCCCTAGGTTACTTTCCAAGATAATATGGACTTCTAGATAACTCTCCAAGGTATGCTCAAGGACATCCCAAGACAACTCCAAATCTGCTTCAAGACGTATATCGAAATTTCCACCAAGAAGTCTGCTCCAAGATGCTTATAGAAGGCTCAAAGGGCTGTCTTAAAAACTTCTCCACACTATGTCTAGTATACTGCTTCAAGATGCTCATAGATATTTATTCACAAGATGCCTTTAGAACAACTCCAAAAGATAACTTCAATACTATTGTAACAAATGCTTCTAGATGGTTCCAAAAGACGCTTTTAGCTTGCTCCTAAAGATGTCATTAACGGATCAAACAATCCTTTTCAAACAAGTATTCAAAACTAAAGATATTTTAAGAGGATGATCCCAAAATACTTCTTCAAGTAATCCTTCAAAGCAACTAGCCTTAATTATTTTTAAGAATCTGCACCAAATCTATGCAAGGTTCCAAAGCTCCAAAATAGTCTTCAAAAACTTCAAGAGAAGTCAAAAAGACGGGTCCAAAAAGAGCTATAAACAATCACTACAGGTAAAAAAGAATCGCACAATTATCTTCAACAGAAGGAGCTTAAAAATAAATTCTTGCTCAAATATCAACTTCCTGAGATGGTCAGAGTCTGCAACCAAATCTTCAACCTCTTATGAACTGAACCAAAATATGTTACAAAAGAGTAGGCCTGAACATTAATTTTATATGCATAAGTCCGAAGTCTACTTCTGTGAGGTGGTCGAGTTCTTCAAGAAGTTTGAAATCTATGTCTCATAGGGTTGATATCTATTGAACAATGGGACAAATTTCAGAGTTCTTCAAGACCAAAATTCAGAGCTAAAGAGGCCAAGTTGAGGCTTGTAAAAAGGCTCAGATTTAGCCCATAGGAAAGCTAAAAATAGTGAACAAAACCATATTCAAGGATGACCCAAAAAATTTCTTACTTCACCAAATAGCTACCAAAACAAAGAGACAAGAACACAAGATGTTGGCATTTTGCGAGGGCCAAAACCTCTCCATCTAGGAGAGGAAAACCTGCACAAAATTCTTCTTATAGAGATTCCAGTTGATCACTACCAAGACCATGACCCTTGACCTATAATGCCACTCCAAGCTCAAGACACCAATCCTCTTCTTCGTCATTGCTGAGTTCATCATCACTGCACCACTAAGATCTTCCTTGCTGCTGTCATCACTGATAACATTATTGTGGCTCTACTGAGATACTCATTATGACAATGAGTCATTTGCTTCTACGCCATTACTCCATCTTCACATAGATCGTTGTTGCATCATCTCAACTGCACCATCATCACTGTGTCATCTTGCTGCACTACTACAAAGATCTTCCTGAGACCATGGTTGTGACTATACTTAGATCATGACTGTGTCTTGATGGTATGCTGAGACTGTATGATCCTCTCCATTGTAGATACACCAAGATTGTGAGATCAAGACTCTGAATATGTATATATATAAGCCGAGACAGAGTATGACTGAGTTTCTTCATATGCATGCCAAGACTGTAACTTCCGAGACAATAGTCATTGAAACCGAGAAGAGACCATGGTCATGAGACTGTTATATTTGACTGTGATCATCACCAAAGATAGAAAAGGTATCCAAAGTCCTTTTTCCCACAAAAAATCACAGAGAAGCCCGAGATTTCAAAGATTTTATGCGAAGATGTCACTGTTATTATCACTGAGATCTTATACCTTACTGTGCCATCGAACTTTCAGAGTGATCTGAAGTTCTGTCCTCTTGTGATAACTCTAGCTATGTATTTATAGGTGTTAGTCCATGTATGCAAGCTGATGTGAACTTAGTGAACCGTTGTGTCCTTTTATTGAGATGACCTGTCATCTATATATACTTTGAAGCTGACTTGGATGTCTTTCACATCGTTTTGCTGGCAGTCTTCTTCTTTGGAGGATGGTGCTTGTCTTGGAGGGCTGCTTGACACTAGGTTGACCCATATTCATTCTTAAGAAGATCTCTTTAACATGACTTTGATTCTTTGAATTTCCTAGACCTATGGAATGAGAAAGAAACTTGTTCTTATAATTTCAAAAATTATATATATATATTTTTTTTCGTGACAAGTACAAAGATCACAATTACATTTGTAAATACTGAACCTACTTACACTTTCTTCAATACTCCCTCTTAAATAGGGAGGTATTTATAATGGTACTTGGTCATTCTCAATATGAAGAATTTCTCATAAGAAGAATCGAATTGGTAACCCATATGTATATCATCATAGTAACCAACATTGTTTATAGCAAGGCCTTTGTTGAAAATGCAACAAGATGATGGAGCTTAGTGAAAAGAAGTCACCTTCATTAAGTGGGCCCAAAGGCTATTTTTGGCGCAAAGTATATTTTTAAACATATGGGTCATGGTCTATGAGTTGCAGGATGCTATTTGTGGATGATTGGTCAAGTTGGTAAAAATAGATGGACTTCTATTTTTAGACATATGGGCGGAGTCTATTTTTAGACTGCTAGGCTAAAAATAGAAAAGTTGAATATTATTAGCTCTTAATAGTATTTGGACTATAAACATTATCTTATTCTCTTGGAGCACTTCGGTTCGAGCTACAAATGTGGCACATGCAGTTGGAAGAAGGAAATACGAGTTTCCTAATGTTTAGTTGAGTTGTTACATGCGGGATTTCAGTTAGAACTTCAGTGATTGAGTTCTGTGGAGTTGCTTGAGGAGTTGATGGAGTTGTGTTCAGTTTGACTTAGTTGAACTAGTTGTATTTAGTCTAATTGATCAATAGACTAAGTGATGAGTGGTGTGAATTAGTTATTAATTAATTCACTAATTATTAACTCATAAAGCAACTGAAGAATACATCAGTTAACTCAGTGCATGGACAGTTCAATGGAGACAAGTGTTAGAGATGAGTGAAAGGGAAAGGACGCTGCCAGTTGTGACTATAGTTGTGCATGAGATTTGCACATGCATGGATTGAGTATTGGCAGTGAGGATTGCATGGTATATCCAAGGGAAATACGAGTTTGGATCAGCCATTCTCATTCTATTCTCATACAGGATTGCGTAGTGGAGGCAGGCAAGCAGCGGAGGAGATTTGAGCTAGTGATTGATTCAGATCTGAGCTAGTTTGTGTGTAACAGGTGGAGATAGTGCTGAGTACTTGTGAGGAGTATTGTAGTATGTATTGTTACATGTTATCAATCAATATAATATACAGATAGTTGGGGGTTTTCAGCTGCATGCTTTCCCCGTGATATACTGTGTTGATATGTGTGATTGACGCTTCAATGTGGGCATGTGATTGTTTCTTAATTCCGCAAAATTGATGATCAACGTAGAGGAGGTTATGTATTATGCATGTATACCGCAATAGTGTATAATCGGGATAATCTCTGTGAATATGTGCTAAATTATTCAAAATTTCTACATGGTTTCAGAGCTGGTTGATTTGTAGGAAAAGTTCTACATGATATCCAAGTGAGGATTGATCATCAAATATATTATTCAGAAATTGTTTACATTTTATTTCTTCAGGCAGAGTCTGTAATTGGGCCAGGTGGCATCTGGATTCATCCTTCTTTTGGAAGGTGAGATTTCCGGTGAATGCCCATACAGTCAATCTCTGTACAAGAAATACTTTGTTCTCACGAATTTTAGATCAGAAGTGGTTGAGTTTTTTTTTTTTTTTTTTTTTGAGCTGGTGGAATTCGAATTTGCAGCAGTGTTTTCTTGGTGTCAAAGTTGAATTGTCTTTCAAAGGATTGTGATTGGAGTATGCCCTTGAGGGAAGCTCGAACTATATTGCATGGAAGGACAGGATGGAGGCGGTGTTAGATGATAATGGGTTGAAGGAGTTCATAGATGCGGATGTCCCAAAACCTACTAATGCTGCTCAAGTCGGGGATTGGCAAAAGAAGATAGCAAAGTGTCGAAGGATTCTGTTGGAGGGCGTGAGGGAGCACATTGTGTCCAGCCTCCATGGAAAGGCTTCTCCATATTTGATGTGGAAAACGTTGACAGAATTATTCCAAAGCAAGAGCGACCAGAGGAAGTTGGCGCTCAAGGATAAAATCAGAAACATTAGGTGTGAGAATGGAGACAGTATGCCCCAGTATCTCACAAAGTTCACCCAATGCCGGGATGAGCTGGGAAGTGTGGGGGTAACTATTGAGGATGAGGATATGGTGAGTCTAGCTCTCGTTGGCCTTCCTAAGAGTTGGCATAGCTACCAGGACTCGATGAATGGAAGGGAGAAATTGCCAGGATGGGAGAGACTTTGGTTGGATCTTGTGCGAGAGGAGATTAGACGGCGCACCAGAGACAGTTCTTCATCTATGCATGATGAGGAGAACCGTGCCTTAGCGAGTAAGGCGAAGAAGGGGAAGGGGAAGGTTTCTCTTTCCGAATCCAGTTCTTCCAATGATGGGAAGAAGGCTGACAAGTCAAAGGTGAGATGATTTTGTTGTCATGAGTTGGGCCATTATGCTACTAATTGCCCAAAGAAGAAGTCCAAGAAGGGATCCGGGGAAGTATCTGAAGGTGACTCACTTGTTTCACAGTTTGAGTTGGATTTCACACTCTTCGCATGCATAGTTTCATCCATGATGGGAAGTGGTTGGTTTCTTGACAGTGGAGCTTCTTTCCACATAACCGGTGACAAAAGTTTGTTCAGTACTTTGGAGGAGAAATATCTCCAGATACTCATAGGGATGGGTAATGATGAGAAGTATAGTGTCTCAGGTGTAGGCACGGTTATTTTTCAGAGGGAGCATGGAGCTCGCCTTACCTTGACCGATGTCAAGTATGTACCAGGAATGAAGAGAAACTTGGTGTCGATTGCGATGCTGGAAGACAGAGGCTATGATGTAGTCTTCAGAGAGGGAAAGGTTTTCCTTAGACACATCATCACTAGATAGGTGAAGCAGATTGGTTCATGTGTCAAGAACCTGTATGCTCTTGAGGTTCAAGATGCATGCAAAGGCTTGAGCAACAAGGAAACCGATGGAGACTTGGTGGTTGAGAGGGAGGGTATATTACCTCTCAACATGCAGAGCCAGAAGAAGTCTTAGACAATTGTGGAGGAGCCACGATTGGTGCAGTAGCTTCAGGAGGTTGTGGAGCAACCACAACTGGGGAAGCTGAGAGGAGATCGAGTAGAGACATCTACTCATGTAGAGACCTACAGTAGGGGGAAATTTCGAGCTAGGTGGGCTGAGGGATCACATGCAGCCATACTTCTAGGTAGGAGGTGGGGCCATATAGAGTGATCATCCCAAGGAGGAGGGGCAGGATCCTTGAGGTACCCAACCTCTTGGATGGGACCTTGCTACAAGAGCCCCGATGTGGAGTAGCAGGAATTGACTGATTGGGTAGAGACAGATGCGGATGGAGCGGCAGAGAGAGCGACAGTGCAGGGAATCCCAGGACAGCGCATAGCTAGCAGGTTGCAGCAATGCGAGAGGCACAAGTGTTTTGCACAGTGTTAGGTGGCACAGAGAGGTGTGCAATGGTGCAAGATGCATGGAGATGTTGCAGTAGCGCAGATGTCAAAGAGGGAGCACTTGTCAGCAACAGGAGAGCTTCAACATCAGAGTATGTTCCTAGCCCAACAGAGGGGTCAGTTGGGAGCGTTTTTGTTCCAAGTGTTGTTGGAGCAAGTGGACCGGGTAGATGTGTTGCATGCAGAACATTCCAGAGTGACATGATAAGGGTTGCAGATAATCCATATCTTGTTGAGAGGGAGTGTTGAAAATGCAACAAGATGATGGAGCTTAGTGAAAAGAAGTCACCTTCATTGAGTGGGCCCAGAGGCTATTTTTGGCGCAAAGTGTATTTTTAGACTATGTCTATTTTTAGACATATGGATCATGATCTATGAGTTGCAGGATTCTATTTGTGGATGATTGGTCAAGTTGGAAAAAATAGATGGACTTCTATTTTTAGACATATGGGCGGAGTCTATTTTCAGACTGCCAGGCTAAAAATAGAACAGTCGAATATTATTAGCTCTTAATAATATTTGGACTATAAACATTATATTATTCTCTTGGAGCACTTGAGTTCGAGCTACAGATGTGGCACATGCAACTAGAAGAAGGAAATACGAGTTTCCTAATGTTTAGTTGAGTTGTTACATGCGGGACTTCAGTGATTGAGTTCTGTGGAGTTGATATAGGAGTTGATGGAGTTGTATTCAATTTGACTTAGTTGAACTAGTTGTATTTAGTCTAACTGATCAATAGACTAAGTGATGAGTGGTGTGAATTAGTTATTAATTAATTCACTAATTATTAACTCATAAAGCAACTGAAGAATACATCAGTTAACTCAGTGCATGGACAGTTCAGTGGAGACAAGTGTTAGAGGTGAGTGAAAGGGTAAGACAGCTGTCAGTTGTGACTATAGTTGTTCATGAGATTTGTACAATCAATGGATTGAGTATTGCCAATGAGGATTACTTGGTATAGGCAAAGGGAATACGAATTTGGAGTTGATTCTCATCTATTCTCATGCAGGATTGTGCAATGGAGGTAGGCAAGCAACGGAGGAGATTTGAGCCAGTGATTGATTCAGATCTGAGCTAGTTTGTATGTAACAGGTGGAGATAATGTTGAGTACTTGTGAGGAGTATTGTACTATGTATTGTTACATGTTCTCAATCAATATAATATACAGATAGTTGGGGGTTTTCAGCTGCATGCTTTCCCTGTGATATACTGTGTTGATATGTGTGATTGATGCTTCAACGTGCGCATGCGATTGTTTCTTAATTCCGCAAAATTGATGATCAACGTAGAGGAGGTTATGTATTATGCATGTAGTCCGAAATAGTGTATAATCGGGATAATCTCTGTGAATATGTGTTAAATTATTCAAAATTTCTACAGCCTTGACTAACAAATTTATCTCTCATAAGATCAGAGCACAATGCTGGTGAGACCGATGATTTATAGACACCTTTATCATTGTCTCTCAAGGTACATACCCACTCGAGTGTTCACTAAGTATGACCTTCTAGGACTATTCTTATCTTGGGTTCCCAACCCTCAAATAATATCAGTCCTCTTGCCTATTCTTATCTTGGATGCCCTACACATCCTCAAAGAGAATCAAATTCCATATGATTACCCAACCCTCCATTCTTTCTTCCAAAGTGAAGACAAGAATGTTGTGTCTATCGTGTGTCTACATTTCCATTCATGGCCTTCACCTAGACTTACAACTGTTAGTCCTGGTCTAGTGCATGACACATGAAATAGAAAAACACAACTGTCACTCCTTTTTAATCAGGGGTGATCTAATCCAAGCCTCCTCTTGATCAAGGACCTGTCAGAGCTCCCTTTTAGCTAGGGACTCTTCTATACATCAACAACTTCTTCTTCGTGGGTCTTCAACTGCTTGATCAACTTCTCTCCTTGATGTCATGAAATTTAGTTGAGCTTCTTTCTTATAAGGCAACAATCATCGATCACTTTCCTCCTTAGTTCGTCATGTCATTCCTTTCTTCATAGAAAGTGGCCTTCTTAATATATGGAACCTTCACCGTATGACTACTTATTTCTCATCACGCCTCTTCCATTCATCACATGAATGCTAGTTGTAATTGTAAGTATCCCTGCATGAACTTGTCCAGATATTATTCAAGAAATCAAATATATCATTAAATCAAATTGTACCTTACTAGGTGGCTCTTCATCATGACATCTTTCTGTAGGTATCAAGATTCTGCATTCATGTTGACACATCTTCCAAACATATCCATTATCAAGGGTATTCATCTTTTCCATCAGAGTCTTCATATATTTTCGAGAGATTTTCTAGTCAAGTCTTCTTGATCTTTTGGATGTTGATTACCTTCATTAGGGTTGCATATCTCACGATCTCTTCCTTCTCCACACATTCCATTCCCAGGTTCTTTTAATTAGATTTTCTTAGTTGTGATCAACCACCTCATACTTCATATGAGGACATATTATGTTGATTTCGTCTAGTGTGTCTTATGCATTCTTGCATCCTTTTAGAGGTGGAGATCCTTTTTCTCTTGATCATGCTTCTCAAGATAGAAGTAATGATCCATGTTATCTGCAACCATGTGGCATGTCATTATAATATTAAATACAAGCATACATACCTTATTTTACCTTTAGGTCATTTAGGCTACTTCCACCAACTTCCTTGATTGAAGTGTCGTCAACCTATTGATATGCTTTTCATCTTATGTCATCATAACATCATCCATGAATTCCACAAGCTGGGGTTCTTGATGAGACACTTGTTTCATCTCTAGATTAGTGAACCCTCCGATGAGGATTCTCCAAAGAATATTGAGGATCTTGTATATCCTCATTTGGCAGATGTTTCCTTTTTGTCTTGATGTATGATGAGCCTTGTCCTAGATGACTTCTTCCCTTCCTTCAATGTCCAATGATGTTCCCAAGAGCTATATCCTTCAAGTTTTTCTGTCATGGATTTTGTCCTTCATGATTCCCATGGTGATGTCACGATCTCTTGTTTCTAGTGCTTCCATGATGCCATGACGCATCATATGATCATTGTCACATCTTATATAAAAAGCTTATTATAGGACCCTTTTGTGAGGGATACTATCCCAATCATAATAGAGATCTATTACTCCCTCTTTCCTTGGCCCTTTTCTTAAACTTCCTACATCTATCCAGTCATATGAGCTTCAATAATTTTAGCTATACCTATTCTGCCTTGTTTGAGGACCAAACTTCCCTTTCCTTTCTGCACATGATTTAGTCCTTTACCCTTCAATACTTTTGTCATCAACTTGTCTTTCTCTATTTAGCATAGAGACCATAAGTTGTCGAATGAGATAACCTTCTTATCCCATGGATATTTGTTACCTTGATTATTTGTTAGTGCATTATGGTCATCTTCCTTTCTAGGTCTTGTAGATGGAAGATATCCTACATCCTTTGATACCATTTACTTTCATGTAGATGAGATTTCATGTGACCTTCTTCATTGCATCTTCAGGGAATGAGTTTATCATCTACATCACTTTGATGTCTCCAATATTGCTATGTTAGGGGATCTTTCATAAGTATTCCTTTCCATAGATTCAAAGGAGACCTTTCGATATGTTTAATGACTCCAACTTCTTAGAGGACTATGCTTATCCTCCTTTATGCAAGGGACCTTGATGAGTCATCAAATTATAGATGTCCTTGCAATTCATGAAGTCATTTAACCAAATTTATAAATTGAAAAGATACTTACTTGCCATGTGAAGATGAAATCTTCACCTTGATCATGTTGATGAAGGTTGAAGAAGATGTGTGAGGGATTATTCTTGGATGATATTCTTTCAAGTGATAAATCCTTTCGTTAAATAGAAAAGGTTTCTCCCTTTTGATGAGGATGATTTGTTGCTTCCTCAAATGGTCTTCTTCTAGGGAAAGGAGATGATCCTTGATTTCATAACCTTGGAGATGGCAGTGCCTTCAATATGATTTTCTTTCTTTTGTAGATCAAGATTTCTACTAGTGTTTAAACTTTCTCCAAGCTGATGTGATCTTCATTTTGAAATCCTTCGAGCTGTCTTGTTTTGTAGACATCTTGATGAGGGTCTTGATGACCTTTTGATGAGGACTGTGGATACACAAGTTCTTGCTGCTGTAGACTGTCTCCTTGATTGTATATATAAACTTGTTGATGTAGACTATTGTTGTAGATTGCTAGGGTTTGATCAAGATCAGGATTTGTTTCTTTAATGCATATCTTGATGTCCTTCAACTTGCTTTGATGCCCTGCTAGAAGCTTGATCCTTGAAATGTCTCTTTTCTGCCTTCCTTTGACCATAACCATAACTCTGATACCACGTTGAAGAATCTAGGGCATAATAATTAATGAGATTCTTCTTGGCATGATAACTATTTGTGAGGTAATTTATCTTTAGCTTATTAGCACAATAATTTACTCGATATCATTAGTGTGTGTATTTGTTAATTCATCAAATAGCTACCAAAACAAAGAGACAAGAACACAAGATGTTGGCAATCTGCTAGGGCCAAAACCTCTCCCTCTTGGAGAGGAAAACCCACACAAAATTCTTCTTATAGAGATTCCAATTGATCACTACCAAGAACATGACCCTTGACCTATAATACCACTCCAAGATCAAGACACCAATCCTCTCCTTCGTCATTGCTGAGTTCATCATCACTACACCACTGAGATCTTCCTTGCTATTGTCATCAATGAGAACATTATTGTGGCTCTACTAAGATACTCATTATGACAATGAGATCATTGCTTCTACACCATTACTCCATCTTCACATAGATCATTGTTGCATCGTCTCAACTGCACCATCATTACTATATCATTTGGCTGCACTACTACAAAGGTCTTCCCGAGACCATGGTTGTGACTATATTTAGATCATGACTGTGTCTTGATGATATGCCAAGATTATATGATCCTCTCCATTGTAGATACACCAAGATTGTGAGATCAAGGCTGTGACTGTGTATATATATAAGCTGAGACAGAGTATTACTGAGGTTCTTCATATGCATGCTGAGGCTGTAACTTCCAAGAGAGTAGTCACTGAAATCGAGAAGAGACCACGGTCATGAGATTGTTATATTTCACTGTGATCATCACTGAAGATAACAAAGGTATCCGAAGTGCTTTTTCCCACAAAAAATCACAGAGAAGCCCGAGATTATGTGTCACTGTGCTTGCCTGACATTTCAATGATCTTATGCGAATATGTCACTGTTCTTATCACTGAGATCTTGTACCTTACTGTGCCATCAAAGTTTTAGAGTGATTCGAAGTTATGTCCTCCTATGATTAATCCAGCTGCTTATTTATAGGTGTTAGTCCATGTATGCAAGCCGACATGAACTTAGTGAATCGTTGTGTCCTTTTATTAAGCCGAATTATCATCTATATATACTTTGAAGCCGACTTGACTATCTTTCACATCGTTTTGCTAGCAGTCTTCTTCTTTGGAGGATGGTGCTTTTCTTGGAGGGCTACTTGACACTAGGTTAACCCATATTCATGCTCAGGAAGATCTCTTTAACATGACTTTGATTCTTTGAATTTCCTAGACCTATGGAATGAGCAAGAAACCCATTCTTATAATTTACAAAAATAATATTTTTTTTTCTTGACAAGTAAAAAGATCAAAATTACATTTGTAAATACCGAACCTAGTTACACTTTCTTCAACAATCTTACGCTAAGGTATCATGAGAAACTTATGTGCATGGGACTAGGTGCATGAGATAGGGCTAGGGTGTCATGGACATTTTAGCATCATCATATTTACATATTAGGGCGTATTCATTCTTCTAGGGTTTTACTTGGCAGGACATAATTTCACTTAAGGTTTATGGTTTTGTTTTATTCAACAATGCGCCCAAGTTTCCATCTAATTGACATCAATGACAACTTTTTCCAACAATATTGCTATTTAGATTCACTTGTAAAGGAATGTTATCAGTGGTATGAATATTATCATATATTGAGACCGCAATAATTGCAATGACAATGTTATGTGAAATAATGTTTGTCCATACCAAGTATCATCCACAAAATATATTAATATCATAATAAGAGGTATCACAACCCTAACTATAATGGTTTCCAAAATAAAATACAACCCATCATAACCAACCACTGAATGCAAGACAAAGAAGGCTAGTCAAATATTATGATACCATTTACAGAGACATAAATGATCAACATACCAATGTGAGCTATCAAGTCTCTCTTGTACAAAACTTCTGCAAATATATATACTAACACTCTATGATATTCTCTCCACATGTATATTAATATTTCTACAAACATCTACGATGAACAAAAGTCTCTATGATCCTCTGTGATGAACAATTACAAAGAACTCGAGCCATCCATTGAGGTGTGAGAACACTTTGGATAAGAGAACAAGTGAACACTCCAAGTGCAAGCCCATGAGAAAAGATACTGTCTTGTAGAAAACGAACCACTGGAATTGCGAATCCTAGGAGATTGGATACCAGTCATATGTTGAGCAATAGAGAGGAATGATGATACTAATGCGAACCTCACAAGATATATATGCGAGCCAAAAATCCATACAACCTTCAATGGAATGAGCGAGATTTACTAGAAAGATGTAATGAGCCACATATAAGAAAAAACGAACCACAGATTTTTCAAATAAGAACGATCCACCTTAGAGATGTGTGAGATAAGAAGATGATCGATCCAACAATGCGATATATGTGAATCACAGAGAAAATGTATCTCAGAGGTCTGAAACGCTGATCTCACACATCGGAGAGATGACACACACACACACACATATATTTTGATGTAAGGTTACTTTTGAAGACTAATTGACTTGAATTCGAGTTTGATTTGAATATACATTTAAATAATTGTTATCCCAATATTGTGGCAAAATAAATCATGAGGAGTGCCTACCTTTTTAAGACAATATTTTCCTTTGACCCATATAACTTTTTATTTTTTTTTTATAAGAAGATTTCGGCGTAAATCACATTAGGTAAGACATTTGCCGACATGTTTAGAACCAACCAGTGTGGTTCATCGTCAGGACAAGTTGAAGAAACAGATCTAGCTCAACATGTTAAATAGTCAGACCAGAGATTCCAACAACTAAATTTAACGGCTAAATTTGACTAAATGACCC
>APFE030053973.1:220014-231061 GCA_000404065.3 Pinus taeda
ATTATTTTTGACTAATATAAATTCTTCTTAGGGGCAGTGGGCTTCTTTTAGGGCTTAAAGTTTCCCATTGGCGAAATTCATTCTGACGCTGCCCAATTTTCAACAGATCTCAGACTTAGGGCACTAGTGCAAGTATAGTGACTAGCACAAACACAAGTACATGTGCATAGGAGAGTTCGCAACAGGTGGAAAAACAACAATAGGATGAGGAGCTTGATGCTCCATGCACTACAAGTGGGAGGAGTCGTGAGGTGCTTTAGACGCTGAGAGATGCACATGAGTTTGTGGGGGCTCCTAGATTGAGCACCAACGGCAAGAGACTGTCGAATATGAGGCATTGATGAGTGAGCTCATTGGCAGTGAGCCTTCCAACTATCAGGAGGCTGCAAAAAACTAGGTGTGGGAGGATGCAAGTATAGTGACTAGTATAGACACAGGTATAGGTGCATAGGAGAGTTCGCAACAGGTTTAGCAACAACAAGAGGGTGAGGAGCTTGATGCTCCATGTACTACAAGTGGGAGGAGTTGTGAGGTGATTCAGACGTTGAGAGATGCACATGAGTTTGTGGGAGCTCCTAGATTGAGCACCAACGACAAGAGACTATTGAATACAAGGCATTCATGAGTGAGCTCATTGGGAGTGAGCCTTCTAACTATCAGGATGCTGCAAAAAACCAGGTGTGGTAGGATGCAATGGTGGGGAGTACAATTCCATCATGCAGAACAATGTTTGGGAGGTGGTGCCTAGACCATTGGACAAGGCAGTGGTTGGTTCCTGTTGGATCTACAGGATCAAGTGTTGAATTTTGTAGCTATGGTTGGTCTTCATAATTCATATTAAGCCCTTAAAATATAAGAAATGATAAACATAAATCTGTATTCCAAATCGGCTTCAAAAGGAGGGAAAATGAATTTTGAAATTTAAATTTTTGTCACCAAGAAAATCAAGTTGGTTAGCCGCAATGGTTCAAGTTGGCCTGACCCATTGAAGCACCTATTCGAGCTTATTAAAGACACTATATAAAGATGCTTGTCTTCCTCCTCTCAGGCAACCAATTCATATCACTCATATACTCTTTTGTTCATGCGAAGAAAGGGGAAAGGCAACAAGCCGAGATTCATCTAAGGCAATCAAAAGTCATTTAAAGAAGATCAAATTTTATGGACAAACTGAAATATTATGGATAGGATGAATTCTTTTGAGTTAGATCGAGATCTCTTAGGTAGGCCGAAATTCTCCGTGTAACAGTCAATCAAAATTTTGAGGCTACTTATCACTGTTTGAGCATGTTTGAGCATCAAGCTCCTCATTCTAGGTTTGCTTATGGTCAATTTTACCTTGTTTCTAATAGGATATTGGATTGTATCTCTTGTTGAATTGGATTAATATCTCTAATAAAAGGTTGCTGGGTTTTCCCTAGAAGAGGGTTTTCCCAAGAAAAATATTTGTATCTCTTGTTTTGCTATGTCCGTATGATCATACTGACATTAATGTTTCTACTGTCACTAGTACGAATGGGGCCAAAATCCGATGACTATTAGTTGGATATGTGACTTTTTAGTGTGGGCTATCTGACACATCAATGCTCATCATATTGTCGCTAGAATTCTGTCGAATAGTCGACAATTTAGTAACTGTTAGATATTTGCGATTCAGATCTCTTCAATTACCAGAATTAACCAAGATCTTTTAATTTTGTAATGTTAGCAGAATTGCATGTGAAAGAGTATGAAAGACCACATGTGCATACTTTAAAGAAGAAGAAACATAATGACGACTATCAAATCAAATAAACACAAAACACATTGATAATGGATTTCACACAGTGTGGGTTATGTCTTCGGGCTTGGTGTCAAGAGTGGGGAGGCTGCTTCCTTAAATGTTGCGAAATGATGATGATGTACATGGTATATTTTGTCATTAGAAGATAAATTCCCTCAATTAGAGTGGTTTCTATCCATTCAACATTCTCCTATAGGAACTCTCACTCAAATGGGCCCTCCTTCAACAAGACAAGATAATAAATTCTCACATGACGTGGCATAAAATATCCTTAAACATAATGGTAACAAGGATCTCATTAACAAAAACATCATCTTAAGAAATCAAAATAAAGACATGGCATCACTGCATCATATACCTCCACTTTCAGGGATGGCCTGAATTTGCAAAGCTCTGCTGCAGAAATGGACTGCACCGTTGAATTTGTTGCGCAACATTGTGTGAAACGACTATAAACTTGACCCATTTCTGACACCATCAAAATCTAGACCCTCAAGAATCTCGAAGATTCCCCCAAAGATTCTTCCTTGGAGATGGGCGAAAAATCCACTACTCGGATGAAAATTTCGAGCACACCACTTTTCTCCTTGCGAAATTTTGTGAAAAATGACTATAAAGTCGACATCATTCTGGCTCTGTCAAAAATCAACCTCCAAGGGAATCTCATAGATTCCACAAGATTCTACAAAGATTCCTTACTGCTCGTTTCCTAAAATTATGCTACTCATATGAAGAAACATACCACATCATCACAATCCTTGCAAAATTCTAGTTTGTTTGAGTATAAACTTGACATGATTTTGTCACTGTGAAAAATCACCCTCCAGGGAATCTTGTAGATTCCTCCAAAATTCTCCATGAGAATATTTTGTGGAATATTCCCTTGGAATATTCTCACCTTGAAATTCATGCTAGACCTGGGAGTAGTTTCGCTCCTGGTCCTGTTGCTCATACTCTGCCACTGCTCCTTATTCTTCGTTGGGTACATGAAATAAATGTCAGTTTAAATATAATTTTCCAGGCAGAATAAACAACGAATGGGCCGTTGGCCCAATGGTAAAATTTAGTGTTTGGTTGGAGTAGGGTCGGGGTTCAAATCCCCACCCATCCAAACTTGGCATATAGTTTTGGTGTATATTAAATATTGCACAACGTTACACTGACGGTTACAACGTAATGGTATGACATTAATTGTTTTGGAGCTTCGTTTGTTTATGGGGTTGCCGCGTGGGCGGGCCTACCACCAATTGACGTAGGGTCAAGCCCCGTTGGCCCTGCGTTGTGTGGTGGTCGTTGTATGGTGGGCGAGGTCCCGGGTCAGATCTGTGGGCCCAGACCCATATATAACGTTTTTAATATATATGTCATTTCAATGTGTTGGGGGTGGAGGGGTTTAACCGCTTGCCACCCCATTTTTAATATGTTGGTATTTTTTTGGGGGTTGGTGGGGGTGGTGGCCCGCCAACCCATATATAATTTTTTTATTTAAAAAGAAAAAAACACATGGGAAAAAAAGAACTGACCGAATATTAGGGGTCACTGACAATTTTAAAGAGACGATGAATTCACCCTTTCTAGCAGTCGAATTCTGCTTTTCCAAATTGTTGCCTCGTTAGTCATTGCCACTTGGCTTAGTTTGACCAAAAATTTGACTGCAAATTTCTTGAGCATATGAACTCGGATTTGAGTTTTGTTCGCACCGTTGGAATCAGGAGGATGGTCACTACGATTTGGTCTTGGTTGCACGTCAATCCCATGACTTTTATTTTTGAGTTATTCTGAGCCACTTTTGAATTTTGAGCATCTCTAGAGCCCCCTAAATCATTCCTCCCCACCAAGGAGCTTTTGGTCCTCCAAAAGCATGAACATAATCTACAACTGATGTGCTACATTGTCTGCACGCCCAATTTCCTGATAGGTCACAGTTCCTTTCCCTTCACCCTTGTTCTTCGGAGCCATAAGTGATGAACCAACACCTGCATCATCTGCAAACCTCTAGTACAATATTTGCAAATTACATGCTCAATTACATGAACAATCATGACCCAATCACCCCCATACTTTCCAAGAGGTTATAACACACAGTCTGTGGTCAAGTTTACATCATGATAGAAAACAATACCCCAAATATCAATAAAAGCCAAAAACATCATCGTTGCTTTGATAAGCGATGGAAAACAGATAATCACTTTTACAATATGTTGCAACACATGATTTACAAAACGCGGCCATGACAAGCTACCATATCTAGTAAAACCATCTCTTACTCAACAAAGTGAACCACCATGAATGTGGAAAATTCACTTGTTGAACATCTTCACCATTTGGTTCTTGCATGGGCACTTTGTCCTTGAGACACTGCTCTAGATGGAGCCTCCTACATGTGGCTCTTTGATGTGCACCTCTGTTGCAATGACTGCAAAAAGTATTCTTCCTCCAGACCTGCTTCACCTTCTTCCTTCTGCGATGTGGAGAAGGCCTTTCACGCCTCATCTTCTTTCTTGCTACCATTCTCTTCCAGCACTCAGAAAACACATGGTTGTGCAAACCACAAAAACTACATGGTTCTACGCCATGATTTCTATTCATCATTAAAAATATTCTTGTAATCAAAATGAACTTTAGAATACTAAGACTTTTTATACCTCTCTTGGCTATCTTTGGTGCAATCCTGGCGATGAGAGCTTGCCTTAGCTATTCCTTTGCAATCTGCACTGTCATGGGAGGATTGTGATGTGTTCCAATCATCCTCTTTCCCCGATGGCTTCGACAATTCCTTGAAATATTTTGATAACTTTGAGCACTCTCCTTCAGTGTATCCCAAACCCGTAAATCGAGGTCTTTGTACAACCTCCAATGGTTGAGTCATTCATTAGCCATTAACACCAAGTCCTCCTCCTTTATACCCCATCTTGGTAAGGAGTTTCATGCCAGTTCCTGAAATGGGTACCTCAATATTTCCAATAGAAATAACATCATGTGAAAATGAAACTGAAGAACGATCAACACTGTTTACCTTAGCTGTCGACTTTGAAGCAGGTGATGATGGCTTCACTAAGCCTTTGTTGCACTTCAATTTTTCCAAGGGATCTTCTGTGGCTCATAACTAATGCTGCACTCTCTTCTTCTCCTCTTTTTCTTCGCGTAGAAGTCTCCTTAATTCAACATTCTCTACTTGAAGGCTCTGATTGATCTCCTCATTTGAATGATGAGAGGATAATGAAGAAGAAGACTATTCACTCGAGGGGGTGGGAAGAGCATCATCCTTTGCTCTTTCTTTCTCCTATTCCTCTCTCGCCATATTCTCCTCATAATTTGTGTACATTATGTCCACCATGCATGCCATCCTGAGGAGGTCCTCGTATAGATCTTTGTTGTTATCCATTTCCCTTCTCATTTCACACTCAATCATTCACATTTGCAATTCACATTAATGAGAAGACTGCTCTGATACCAAACTTGATCTGAATCACTTCAACTACCAAAATTAACCAAGATCTTTTACTTCTGTGATGTTAGCACAATTGCATGTGAAAGAGTATGAAAGACCACATGTGCATACTTTAAAGAAGAAGAAATATAATGACGACCATCAAATCAAAGAACACAAAACACATTGATAATGGAGTTCACCAAGTGTGGGTTACATCTCTGGGCCTGGTGTCAAGAGTTGCCAAGACATACAACAAAAATATCAAACAAATTTTGTTGTCTCACCTAAACCCTTATGATTTTGAGATATATTCTTCAGATAGTTGTTCCACTTCAACATCTGAATTGAAACTAGTTGTCCTACACATATTCATGAGTTTAATGTGGAAAACTTATATTAAATTTGACCAAATGTTAAACTTAATTGCACGAATAACTAATAATTAAAAAGACTTGTGTGCATAAATACATGAATGAGCTCTTGATTTCAAGAATAAATTGTTAGAATAGCTTAATCTTGGAGAAAACCTCCCTCCACTCAATGAAGGAGAAACATAATCTACATTGAATTTGTTGTTTCTCTGTTGGAGTGAGGGTATTTTGCTCCAAGATTATCCAAATCCTAATTTGTTTTCTACTGAATAGGGCCAACCACGTGAAGGTGGAAACTTTCATGGCCCCTCCCTCCCCTCACATCACTCTCAATTCCCCAGTACCCAATCTATGTACTATATAGGAAATAGTTGAAAGCAATACATTAAGATACATAAAAAACAAATAGAAAACATTCAATGTTCATTCATTCATTTGTAAATCCACAAAATATTTCATCTCAATAAATTTTATCATAAAAAATATGCTTACATAATATGACGCAATGTCATGTACATAAAGATACATATAACAATTATTCATTAACATATAATATTCACTCATTAATCATAGACACAAAATACAATATGTTTTCATAATATGGTACATGATGTTTCTAATGATATAACTATTACAATCATTTCTTTTCCTTTTTATTTTTATTTATTTTTTATGGCCTGGTTGTGAACTCACGACGTTGTCGAGGCTGCCACAAGAGGGGTGAATTATCAGCTGTAACAAAAAATAAATGTTAAAATGATATTTTTGGTTATTATTTATTAATAAAAATAGAATTAGAGTTTTTTTTTACCTCATGCACTAGCTGACATTGTAATTTAAAAAAGGAAACAATTACCACAATATGAAAACATAAAAGTGTAATTTTGTAGATACTTCTCAAACAGAGTGTTATTACTGGTCAAGACAACCAATATTGCCTCCCATCTTTACTAGTAACATGTGTGCCATCTATGCATGAGTATGTTTGGAGTTCATAGATGTCCCAAACACTATTGGTGAAGATGAGAGGCAATATTGGCTATCTTGATCAATACTAACACTTTGTTTGAGAAATATTTGCAGAATTGTACTTTTCCATTTCGATGTTGTAAAAAATAGAAACAAGAAATCCTAATTTAATTTGTCCTTAAATTAAATTAGAAATTAAATCGAAATTCTATTCTCATATCAACTTGTAATTGTTAACTAAGTTAATTTGACTTAGTTGGCTGAGTAGATTCGAGTTATAAGTCTATATAGAGTCATGTAGAGAAATTCCTAAATTTTAGGTGTCCAGGTTGAGTTCTTTTGAGTTGTAATTAATTAACTTAGTCTAACGAAGTTAAAGTCATTTAAACTAGTTAAAAGAGTTGGAGAAACTAGTAGGATGTATAGTAGTGGGGATCGACTTCAGTGAAACTTCACTGCTACACCAATTAATTGAAGATTCACTCATAAATAACTCATGCATGTCAGTTCAAAGGAAGATCCAGTTGAGATTAGAGTTTAGGGGAAATGTACTGTCAATTGTATAATTTTCCGAGTTGTACAAATGGTGCATGTAATCAGTAGAAGGCCTATGATGGATTACGCAAAGAAGTGGGGGATTGGAAGACAACAAAATTGGCTAAGTATTAGCTTGAGCTGGTTTGTGAAGAAGAGAGATAGATTGTACTTGTTTAGGAATTGTTCTGGTTGAACAAGCATTGTATTTTATTCTCAGATCTTATGGTTAATGCAATATAGATAGCAGGATTTTGAGTAGTTGCTTTCCCCAGAAAAATATTGTGTTATGTGTGATTGAAATTCTTCATTTTCTGCTTAGTGTTTTCATCGATCAATTTTTGTTTCCATTGATGAGTGGAGTAGATTCACATCTTTTGTTTTAGCATATCACATAAGCTGTTGAATCTATAGTAAAAATCTTCATGGTATCATAGCTGAAGACATTATAGAAGAGGAGAATATGAGTTTCTTACGGAGGTGAAACAAAATTTGCTGTTTCATACTTCAGAGTCAACAGAATGTCATTCTATGATTTGAGACTTGAGTATGCCTTGGAGGGCAACTCAAATTACATAGCTTGGAAGGACAGGATGGAGGTGGTGTTGGAAGACAACAGGCTGAAGGAATTCATAGATCATGATATTTTGAAGCCTCCAACATTTGATGCTAAAAATATGGATGAATGGAGAAAGTGTGTGGAAAGGGCAAGAAGGATTATCCTAGAAGGAGTTCGAGATCATATTGTCTTGAATATCCATGGCAAGGAAACTCCATTTGCAATGTGGAAGAAAGTGACGGATCTGTTTCAAAATAATAGTGATCACAGGAAGCTGGCACTGAAGGAAAAGCTCAGAAAGATCAAGATGGAGAAGGGAAACTCAATTCTAAAGCACTTGACCAAGTTCACCCAATGTCAGGATAAGCTTCGAAGTGTTAGGATTACTGTTTCCGAAGACGATATGGTGAGCCTAGTGCTTTTAGGACATCCTAAGAGCTGGCATAATTACCAAGACTTAGTTAATTGGAGGGAGAATCTTCTAGAGTGGGAGTGATTGTGGTCCGACTTGGTACATGAAGAGATTCAACGAAACACGAAAGATGGATCCTCATCAAAGTATGATGATGAGGAGAACTGTGCCTTAGCTGGTAAGGAAAAGAAAGGGAAGGGGAAGTCATCCAATTCCAAATTAGATTCTTGTTAGGGTGGAAAGAAGGACATGTCGAAAATCAAGTCTTTTCACTGTCACGAGCTGGGACACTTTGCCACAAAATGTCCGCACAGGAAGGTCGACTAGGATCCCTCAAGAGGAGCGACAGGTGAAGCTCTTGCTTCATAGTTCGAACTGGATTTTATCCTCATTGCTTGTATGGTGTCATCGAGGATGGGTAATGTGTAGTACCTGGGCAATGGAGCTTCATTCCATATGACTGGTAACAAAGAGCTCTTCAGTAACTTGGAGGAGAAGGATCTCCAGATGCATATCAAGATGGGTGATGACAGGAGGTATAACACAACCGACATCAGTACAACTACCTTTCAGAGGGAGTCTAGTTCTCCCCTCACTTTGTGGGATGTTATGTATGTCTGGGTTTGAAGAAGAACTTGGTTTCTACTACCGTGTTGGAGGATAGAGGCTATGATGTGATATTTAGTAAGGTAAATATGTTCCTTCATCATATAGCCAGTGGACATGCGAAGCAGATAGGTGTTCGAGTAAAGAACCTCTACAAATTGGAAGAAGAACACTGCACCGCTTGGAGCACTAAAGTAGAGAAGGTGCAAAACTGAGACATTTATGAGTTGTGGCATAGGAGATTAGGTCACTAGCATCATGGTGCTTTGAATATCTTGCAACAAATTTATACAGGGATTCCCAAGGGTACATGTTAGGTCCCTATAATACTAGTGATTCCCCCGTTACTATTGTAGTTGTATCCCTTATTAATATTGTTGTGCCCCTATTGTCCCCATATTGTTATTACTGTGCCCCATAGAATCCCTCTATTGTTATTTTTGTGCCTTTATATTATTATTGTTAGGTTGGCTTGGTTATATTGTGACCCCTTAGACTCCTATATATAGAAAGGAGGTTTTGTCATTTGAATCATCTAAGAATTGTGAATTTCTGTAATGTAAAGGAGGTTGCCCCCTTGAAGAGGCTTATTTCTAAAGCGTTGAACTATCTTTTCTATCTTTTTGTGAGCTGGTTTCCTAACATTTGGTATCAGAGCTTTGGATTCTAGGGTATCGTTGCTCCTAACAAGACATCGTGGAATTTTTTCTATAACTTTTTTCTGCGACGTTTTAGAAGAGAAAAAAAATCCATTTGATACAAAATCGTGCTGAACCTCGCGTCTGAATTTCAGAGCTTGTCTCGCTATATTCTTGGAGATATGATTTGAGGAAGTTAGGGTTTTTGCAGACCCCTGAATTGCATTTCAAATAGGTCACCTTGGTAAAATAGTCATAACTTTCGCTCTAAATATCAGATTGAATTTTCGTAAGAATTTACTGAAAGAGGATGAACTATAGTTTTTGTGAGTATCATATTCAGAACCCGAGGTTGAAACAGTGAGACGCGGCACGTCAGACAAGTTCGCTCTACTGAACTAGTCTATAATCAGGTCACCGTGGGAGATTTGGCATAACTATTCCTTGGAGAATCTAATATTGATCAGACTTGCGGGGTTAGAAAGAGGAATCAAAGTGCTACCAGAGGATGAGATTTCATATATTAGAGATCCGCAGCTACAGAGATACAATAGATTCAGTATCGAGCTCTTACAAAGTGAAAAAAAAGGTGTGTAATTATTTTTATTTTGCATAAGATTGGTTGGAAAAATTAGTTTGGAGGAATTCAAAGGGAATAGTGAAGAATTATTAGCATTAATTAATGTCCCAAAGAAAGAAAATGGAAACACCTAGTAAGCAACCTGAAAGCTCTAGCATGACTCTTGAAGAAAAGGAAGAAATGTAACATGATATATCAAAATTACAAGACCAAGTACAACAAATTTCACTCTCACTAAAGGTAAATGAAGCCAAGATGAATGGCGTGGAAGCTAATATGAATGGCATGAAAGTTAATATGAATGGCATGGAAGCTAAGATGAATGGCATGGACGCTAAGATGGAAGCTAAAATGAATGGCATGGATGATAAGCTGGAAGAATTGAAGATGAATTTGAATAAGTTGCTATAAGAAATGGTCACTAATGGTGAAAGGGTAGTAAAGGAAACTCATGATGAGAACAAAATAAATGTTAATCATGATTTCATAGACTCTAATGTTGGATTGAAGACCCAACATATTTCAAAAATAGATATGAGGAAGTTTGATGGCAAGGATCCCGCAACATGGATACTGCAAATGGAGCAATTTTTCGATTTCCATAATGTGCAAAACACACAAAAGGTATGTATTGAAACTTCATATTTGGAACCAAATCAGTTTGTATGGTATCGATGGCTTTGCTCTCGTAAACAAATTGTCACCTGGGCAATTTTTACGTACAAAAAACAACACCTTTTTTAGCCAATTGATAAGTCTCAAACAAAAGGGTTCAATGATGGAGCACATTGAGAACTTCCACAAATTGAACATAAGGGTAAAATATATTCCAGAGGAGCATAGGATTGACGTGTTCATTGGGACTTTAAAGGATAGTATCCAACATGAGGTTCGCCTTTGGAAACCTGATTTATTGGAGAAGGCATTCAGGTTAGCAAGAAAAATGGAAAGCAAAATTATGGAAACTAGGAAGCCCACCACTCACAACTATAAAGATGGAATTTCTACTGCCCCTAGCCTTCCACAACCTATAAGGTTGACACCACAACAATTGGAAGAAAAAAGAGCAAAAGGGCTTTGTTATAGTTGTGATAGCAAATACACTAAAGGTCGTAAGTGTGTTGAGAAGAAATTATTCTACATAGATTGTGAAGAGGAGGAA
>APFE030053974.1:6661-49105 GCA_000404065.3 Pinus taeda
AGAGCCGACATAACAATAATAATGTAAGGGCACAATAATAACAATAGTGGGCTTCTATGGGGCACAATAGTAACAATATGGGGACTACATGGGTACAAAAATATAATAAAGGGATTGTACTAATAACAATAAGGGGTTACACTAGTAGTATAGGGGCCTAACATGAAGTCTCACCTGAAGCAATATGCAGGGGTGCTGGAACCAAGTTTCCACACCCAGAGATTAGTGTAATGTCATTTTGTGCCATAAACTTGCCTTTGTGCAGATCGATAAGCCCTTAGGTCTTATCGATATAATTACCCTTAATCGGCTTCTATACGTCTGCGAACGTTCATGATTGTCTTTCGTTGACCCTAAACATGTGAATCAACTACTTTCACGCCCCTGTGATTACTCTTAATCCTGTATTTACCTAGATCGGCCTAAGCATCAAGAACTTTAACATGCAATAAGATATGCTTTGCGTAAATAGTTAATATTAAGTGCGTTCATATAACAACATCAATTAGTGCATCAATACAATATTACTTCATAAACCCATCATTCATCACAGCATAAAAGCGTATTCATTCATAACAGAAGTAAATAGACAAAACACAGGATTTTCTCGAATAATCTCTTTATTAATACTTTAGTTTTTCTTACAAACTCAAGACTTCCCTGTGCACTCAGCTATAGGGGTTCGTGCACTTAGACATAGACTCTACTCTAGGCCTCTGTGCACACAGCTGCAGAGCCTCTCTTCTACTCTAAGACTTCTTTGCTTTTTTGCCTACTGACTCATTACATTCATCTTCATCATCGATGGTTATTATCCCTTAGATTCTCTAAGACTCTCCTACTTATACAATCCCATGGTCCGCGGACTATGGGTAGATCTATAAAATCTGACACATATTACATAAAATAAGGGTGAAACCCTCTATGACACTTTACTATCTACGCGCTCTGTGACCACAATTTGTGGAAACTTTACATTTTATACAACAAAACTTGGGTTTTTTGCCCCAAAACTTGGGATTTTGCCCCAAAATTGACCCTAGGGGACCTTATCCCCACACATCAGATCCTAGATCTAAGATAACCTGATCCATGTCGTATTCCCCAATCTGCATTGTAAGCCTCATTTCCTTTCTAGTCTGCTTCTTGTATGTATGTAGATTATTCACTTCACGCATCTCACTCTATGGTACCTATTTAGGAGCACAAGAATCTATCAATTCCTACAATCTCTCTACGACCTTCTGATTTCTTAATAACTTCATGCAAATATGTAGACTTCAAAATATTCACATCCACGTCTTGTGCCACAACTGGTATTATCTTGCAGTTACCCTTCTGAGTCGGCTGTATGACAGAGGTTGAGGCCACATCATCCATAAAGCTTTGCCTTGCCTCCATGAATACTTTCTTTTCCTTCAGAATATCAAATGCTCGAGTTTTTTTAGTAGTTTTTCTTACCCATGTATGTTAGAATTCCCTTTTCCCATTGGCTTTATCATTTCTAGTTACAACTCCGTGTCTTGTTACAATACCGATGCACGATTGGTCTTATCTTGGCTCAGCTGTCATCATTTGGATATTTTTTGCTGGCTCCTGGTTTCCTTTCTCCTGCATTTTCGCAACAAGGACGGGCATTCTTCTTCCATGTGATCAAAAGACTTACAATAACTACAGGTTGTTGTCGGGTTCTGACAATCTCATGCGAAGTGTTCGACTTGTCCACAGTTGTAACAAATAATTTGGCCACACCCTCGACCAACTCCTTGTCCTTGAAATCCTCCTCGACTAGCATGTTGTCCTTTCTCCTCGTGTGTATGTCCTTCATCTTGCAGTATATAACTATCAATGTTGAACTCCATCACTAAGTCATAACTTTAGCAATTTTTCTCATCATGGCCTACTGATATACACAAGTTAGAAAACAACTACTTCGGGGTCTGTACATACTTCTGTAATAGGTAGTAGTCTTTAGAGCGATGTTGTCCTCTCGTTCTACAAATATCGTACCACAGACTTGGGTTTATTGGATTAGGCGCTCCACTTGCAATATAATCTATGAACACAGGGCATTGATCCTTATAATGACCCTCTGCTTTGAATTTTTTACACCATACTTCTGATCTAGTCTATTTACCTTTCTTGAGGTCCTGCAATTCCAAGGTCAAATTGGCTAGCTTAATCTGTATATGTTGAACTCCTGCATGAGTATCCCCAATCGGTGAAGCTTTGAGCTTCATCACAATCTCCAATGCTTCAACTTGATTCACAATCTTCTGATGTGTCCAAGGTAACCTAATATGTGGCAATAACATGACAATGAACCATTCTTTATGCTGTTGTGCGGGTATATCAAAGTTCACGTGAACCATCAACACCTTAAACAACTGATCCAACTCCCACACAGGTTCAGTCACTGTTTGTTTGATTTCTTTTAGCTCTATGATACACTATGATTCTGATTTTGACTTCTTGAATTTTGACACCAATGCTTTCTTAATTTCATCCAATGAAGCAGTCAGGTTAGTCACTAAGCACTTCATATACCAGGTTAGCGCTCTTTCTTGCAACAACATGATGAGCTACACCTTCTTTACACCATCATTAGTGATCTGTCTCACTATCCATACTACATCAGCTACAAACTAGAACTAATTAGGATCCTCTGATCCCAGTCCTATGAAAATAGGTAGCTTAGTGTCGTCGGCCATGTTTCTTCTCAAGGGGCTAGGTGGAGGGGGTGGAGGTTGGGGTGTATGGGAATTATGGGGATGGGGATGGGGTGTAAAGTGGGTGGATGGGTGGGGAATCCCAAAGACGCCCTAATTCTTCTCAGCTCCTAACTTCGATGCACCTTCAAGACGTGTGGGGGAATGTCGTGGGGTTGTAGGGTTCTTTCTTCTTCACTCTCAGATCCTCCTAACTGGGGGCTATAGTTAATTTCAATAAAATTCTTTAGATCTATTCTGTATCGTTTTTGACTTTGCATAGACCCTGGTTCAGGCTTATTTCCTTTTTGCCCAAACATTAATCTGACCGTATTCACAAAATCCCCTTTTCACATAATAACATCTTAATCCATAGATTAAGAGATTTTAAGAACTTACCTCATGGTCCCTTCAAAAATCTTCGTTCATCTTCATTATAGGACATGATCGCCCCTATCATGAATTTAGTGATAAATCCTCCCAAAATGCTATTGATCCAAAAATCAACAACCTTAGAGATACTATTACTAACGTTCTTGAGTTGCCGTATCAATTCAAGATTCAACTCTTTAGGTTCGTCGTTCTTGAAACAAGTCTTATGCTTGGTTAACTTAGATAGCTACTCGTACAATTCAATGTGGAACAAACCAAATAAAATTTCGTTTTTCTCTTCGAAGATATACTTCTGCAACCAATCTTCAGTTGATAATTGAGGGTTTTTGTTCTCTTTCTTTGCAAATTCTCTTTCTTTCTATTTAACCCACTCTTGTATTTTTTTCTTTGACGGGCGTCAAAACATATCCCTTAAGCAGATCTTGGTCCTGGCAACAAAATCATTTGTTGGTTTAAGGGGGCTTGACCCAGGTTGAGAGTGTTTCACACCAACAAAAACCTCAACCACTGGCCCTTTCGGTAATGACCTGCAAGCAAGTCGTAGTCTCACCTGAAGTGGTTATGGGAAGCTACAGAACTAGGTTTCCGCAACCAGAGGGATATGTGCACTGTTGCGTCTGTCTATTTACTTATGTTTTCTACCTTCCTACAACTCCACATACATGAATAACTTCACGCTGATGATTAACTTTATAGAATTACCCTATTGCATAAAATAACAGAAAACCGTATAACATGTATTCTTTGTGCAATTCAGTAAAAAGAATGCATAACGATAGTAACAACAACAAAGACTAAACACAAAAAGATACACAATATTTCTCCAAAATTCTTCTTTATTAATACAAATCTTCAATACATATACTTCTTCGACTTGCACACCCAGCTGCAGGTGGTCTACACATTCAACTATAGACTCTTCTAGGTCTCTGCACACTCAAATGTAGAGATGTCCCCAAAACTACAGACTCAAGACATAGAATATGAACAACCTATGCTTCTATCATGATATTACCTATTACAAAGTATTACATCTCCTTATATACATTACATCATTATAAAACCATGGTCCATATACCACAGATTCAACAAAACCATGACTAATACCCAAAACCCATTACAAAATAAGGGGCTTTGACCTGCCCTAAAGCCTTTAAAAATCCTCACCACGAATATAACTTCGTCGGCTCCGCTCCTCAAAATGCAGAGTCTTTGACCCAAAATTTGAACCAAGTTGGGTTGCGCCCAACAATAACTAGTGTAACGCAAGAAATTTCTTACCTCTTTTTGTGTTCGTGGTGTGGAAAGGTCCATGATAACTTTGACTTTTGCTTGATCCACCTTGATACTTGCATGAGAAATAAGATGCTCGAGAACAATCCCCTCTTTTGAAAACATTATGCATATTGTATTATTGAAAGAAAGGTTAGCTTCTAAGTCATGAATCAATAGTTTCTCAAGGTTATTAAGTGCTTCTTTAAAAATGTTACTATAAACAAAAAATCATCCATATAGACCTCTACACATTCATGAACTAAGTCAAAGAAAATATCTAATATTGCAATTTGAAAGGTAGCGGGGGCATTACATAAGTCAAATGGTAAAACTCTATACACAAATGTTTGCTAAGGGCACATAAATGTGGTCTTCTCTTGGTTTTCCAGCGCAATATGGATTTGATTATACCCACTAAATCCATATAGGAAAGAAAATTATTGTTTCCCTGACAAAGTATCTAATACATGATCAATAAAGGGTAATGGAAAATAGTCCTTTAAATTAGCCTTGCTTAGTTCTCGATAGTCGAAAGAAATTCACCATTTATAATTTTTCTTAGGCACAACTACAGGTGGAGAAACCCACATACTATTATGTTTAGGATATATGAGATTGGCATTTAACCATTTTTGCAATTATTCTTTTACAACATCTTTTGAAGCAAGATTCATGTGACTGATCTCCTAACTAGTTTAGAATTTTCTTGAAGATGGATATGGTGTAGGAAGGTATTAGGAGGAATGCCATGCATGTCTTGATATTCTCATGCAAATGCACTAGACTGTTATCACAGTACATGAATGAATTGTTATTGTTTTTCCAGAATAAATTTAGGATTGATGTGTAGAGACTTTCCCAGACTAATCTTGAAAGGAATACTATTGAAAGTTGTGCTTTATGTAATAACTGACATGAGAAGAGATAATGAATTTGAAAAATCACAATTCAATATATGAGACAATTCACGATGTTGAGTGCAATTTGTGATAGAAAGGAATTGAATTAATAAGCTATCTTCGGTTGTTTCTTTTAACTCCCTTGACTATCCATAAAGAATATTTTAATATGGGTTTTGCGAGTGGATGTTGGCTTGATGGGCCCTGACCTAGGTTCAAATTTAGCTACGCCAACCAACAAAACCCTAAACTGCTAGCCATTTCGGCAACAACCTATGCAACACAGGCTGCAGTCTCACTCGAAATAATATTGGGGGATGAGAGAACCAAGTTTCTGCATCTAGAGGCCTGTGTGATGGGTTCCTGTGGCTTCTAGGGCTTAGCTATGTCTTCGCGAGCCCTAACCCTTCTAGAACAATAAATTACAGTAATTCACCTAAACAACATCCATATCTTTGTGAAGGTATTTAAACATTTATAACATCAACAAATATTACTGATCTACCACTTTTGGATATAAGATAAGCATTCATTCATATAATTTACAATACAGAGTGAAAATAAAGAAAATTACAGAAGTAAAAATAGATACACATATGCACAATTACTGGATCAACATTGTCTTTATTAGATGTATTCTTTCAAGTACATATTCTTTTTCCCTGCGTACTCAGCTGCAGGGGCCCACAGACTCAGCCTGCGGACTTACAAAGGTCCCCATGCACTCAGATGCAAGAGCCTTCCCTTTCACCTAAGTACATGAAGAAAATTTTCCTGCCTCAACTTACTCGCCCAAAGCAATGATCTTCTAGTTATGAATTCTCCTCTAGAATCTCTATGACCCTTCTATATATATTCTTTTCTTGTACAATACCATGGTCTGCAGACCATGGGCGGGTCTCAAAACTTCTTATCTCCTAAAAACTTAAGGGACTAAAGCCCCTTTGACTCTTATTATCTTCACGTTGTGCTTCCTCAAATTGCGAAGACTTTACATTTGTAAAAAAAGTAAGTACCAAAACTTAACCCTAGGGGACCCTATCCCAACAGGCCCCTAACACAATTTCGTGACTCATCCTCGAGTCACTTGAATGACGCTTCTATCTTTGCTTGGAGTTCGTGGAACTCCAACTTCAAAACTTGCAGATCAGTTGTTCCCTACGTAACAACCTGTTGTACTTCCTCGACCAATTTTTCGGTAGTTGGTTCGTCCACCGTGAGGCCCATGGTCCTCTGAGTCTGTTGCATGCTCTTAAGTATACTCTAGACTTAGAGAGTCAGCTGGTTGGCCTCCTCTATCCATGACTTTTTTCAGACAACATCAATTTTTTCCTTGTAGAGAAACTCATCAATCTCATTTTGTAATAACTTTCCTTCTTGTAGCCTCATGAACTGCTGTACTAATGCTAGTGTTCGTGCAGTTGACCACATCTCATCGAACTGCCTCTTTTTTTCCCTCACATCCACGTCAATCTTCTGCAGAGGTAGTTCCTCCTACAGGGAAGTCCATAACTCCATGGCCTGCTGGAAAAACTCGGTGTAGTCTTTGACTGTGTTTTCTAAATTGGCCATTCCCTCCTTAATAGCAGCTCTGCATTGCTCCCGGACCTCTGGAGGAGTCGTAGGCTACAACTTTAGTTGTAGCTCTGATATCTGTAACTATAATTCGAACCAGACTTGGTCAATTTCATCCTTTGACTCTTTTACTGTCGCGACCAACTTTTGTATCTTCTCTTTGGAAGCTGCTTCAGCCGAAATGTTGAGCTCTGGCAGCTCATTGCAAACTTGTGTAATGGTTGCTTCTAATGGATGACTACACACGGTGATTTCCTCCTTCTCCTTAAGTGCTTGTGACTTTTCTGCAAATATTTGTTTGTTGTTTTTTTTCACTTAACTGATAACCAACAGATGGCATTGCTCCCTAATCCACAACTCATTAGAGACCCCTTCGTGAAGCTCATGCAGGGTCTAGATAGGGAGTTTCGTGAGGTTTAGGCCCATATTCTTAATTTGCAGTAGTTGGATTGTTGCTTCTTCAGTCTCAGCGCGCAGTGCTCCCTCTGGTAGTTGAACTAGACAAATATCCAAAGTCTTGTCTGTATCCAGAACTGTCGTGCTCACTTGATGCAGGCTCGCTTGCAGCCCACTCGCTTGTCCCACACTCACCTGTACTCAAACTGTTTGGACCTGCAGCTCGTGCAGTTCTTGCTAAACCTTTCCCAATGCCTTATACTACTGTTCCTCAAAGTGGCCCCAAAGTTCTGGGTTCATATCGTGAACCACATCACTAGTTTCATCTAAATTTCCCTTAGAGAGGACTAACAGGGTCACCCCAACTGATCAATCAAACTTCTGCTTATTCCTCGGCCCCATGGATGTCTGCTTCTATCACTTTTTTACCACGAAGGGGGTTCCTTGCTTCATGCCCCATCCTGTGGTGTAGGAATATCCTCTTTGGGGATAGAGACAATTCCTCTAGCCCAAGAGAGTGGGTCTAGCCATAAACAAGACAATCTAATGTAAATTTCCTTAGATTAGAATCGAATAAGAGGGCCTACCTCTTATAACACTAATCCACTTGATGGTGATCTTGCTTCCTTGCTCCAACTTCTTTTCATTCCTTTTGTTCAAGTACCTGAAACAAACATGCAAGAAACAACAACAAACGTGATAGAATAAAATTGAATCCAATCTACTTAAAAGGTCAAGGAGTTCTAAGCTATCAAATGTAATATTACATCTGATATAGGAAATAAATCATTAGTTATATTAAAATAAACTTCAAAGAGAAATACAGCCGAAGCCTTGATGTTGTAGATCTCCTTTGCGGTATCCAAGTCCCACTACATGCCTTTTCAACACTCTTTTCCCCCTCTAGCTTGACATGAAATGGCTTCCAAGCTCTAACTCTCTCTCCTCGTGCTTTAGCTACCAAAGACTATTCTTTTGTCATCTAAGACTAATATTCTTCTATCAAAACCTAAATATTTCAAATTTTTGTAGATGGTTCTATCTCTCCACCACTTTCACTATGTGTTGTATTGTCTAACCAAAAAGGGTAAGAGGAAGTGGTTTATATAGGGAGAGGAGGATAAGAATAAGATCCACTCAAGGGGGAAGAAGGTCTTATCTCCTTGGGAAGGTCCAATTTTAAGGGGGAAAGAACCTTATATGGAGTTATCAACCCTTATACAACCAAACAAATAGCCAACACATTGCCACTAGAAGTTTCTAGTCGTGAAAATCCATTTCCTTTTATAAAAAAAGTCTAGAAGTAGATTGACGCGAGTATTGGAATAATAGTAGTGCCAATAGGCACAGGTCACAGTGTAAAACCCTACCATTGGTGTAGGTGAGACATTGGGAAAGAGTGCTGATCTTAAAAACTAGGTTTTAAGAAGGATTCTCTGGAAATGTTCTCAAGGGAGTGGGGACTACTTTCTTCAAACTTCAAGGGATGCAAGAGCATAGGTTTTATGGTGAAAGTATAACATAGTAGTCACTACTAGGGTTCTCCGAGATCAGGAATGGGGAGTGGCAGGAGAGTGACAAATTACTATGCAACACCTCCTTCTTCCTCTTCTATGTCTTCTCCGTCCAGTGTTCGCTCTGTATCAGACTCGTCAACATTGATGGTGGTCTGTGACGTTATCGTTGTGCGAGCTTCTTTTGCCTTGTTTCCCACTTCCTTTTCTCTAGCAGCAACCTCTTTCCGCTGCGCAACTTTCTATCGAGTTGCCTTTTGCTTCTGTGCTGCTGTCGTCTGCGCGGTGGTACCCTCAGCAACCTTCTGTGCCTACATCTGATGGGGTTATCCATTCCGGTGGCCGTTTGGCCACGATCTCTACTACATCTTCCTCAACCACCAAGTAAGGCAGCTTGTACCATGTCTTCTTGGGATCCCTCCTTGTGTGAACATGCAAGTTGTGGAAGTCTGCTTTGAAATCAACGAGGGGCTCATATTGGGTGTACAGTGTGGGTGATAACCTCAACCTCTATCTAACCACTATCCGCAGATCCATATCAAACAAGACCCATAATATTTTTGCCTCTGTGACTCACGCAGGGTCCTTGGTAGCCCATAGTGAAGCAAACTTCACTGCCTTTGGTAGGTCCGTCTCCTGCTGAGGAAATTAGCTGTCTTCGGGCATCCACTACGCCACCAAAGAAATCAAAAACAGTAACGAGGCCTAATGGAACACCTTTCCCTCCTCCTCGACCTCCTAAAGTTTATCGAAAAATTCATCGCACAAGTACTAAGCCCAGTTATACTAGACTCCCTTAGCACACTGCATGGCTAAAGAGATGACTGACACCAAAACTTCATCTGCATGACACTTATGCATGATTTTGCATGCCAATATCTACATGGAAAATTGCACCACGTGATTTTTGATAGAGTGGATATAATATCCGTGTGGCTTCGTTACGAGGCCAAACTCGCTCTTCATCTGGTATGCAAGTTTCTTCTCCCGCGTTTTCCCTCCAAATGCTTTTCTAGATCCACGTCTCGATATGTCAGCAAGGTGATCCGGTGGATCAGCATGTTAGTAATTGGGATGGGTTCTCCCAGCCATTGACACCCATCGTGCACTGATGTGAGTAATCTCCACACACGCAAAATGTTTATATTGGTGAGAATGAAATGTGGCACCTAGAGCATATTTAGGAGCCTCGCCGCCCCAAAACCAACGACCCACTTCATTGACTCCAACCGCAAAACCTCTAAGGCCTCATAATATACCTTGGACATGTATTTGGTTGAAGCCAATTGAGGGAACTTTTTGTGATCCCCTAAGTCCCAGTCCTCCATTTTTAGGGTCAGTATGCGGGCCAACAACGCATCGTCAAACACCACCTTCTCCGACAAGAGTGGTGTAGTCACCATGAATTTTGCATTGTCAAGGTCTTTTAGGCACTTTAGCTATGGACTTGCACAATGGGATATACTTCGGTAGCCAAGTCATCATCTCACCCTCCTGAGCATCAATCTCCTCGATGCCTTCGCGTGTTCTTCTTCACTCAAATCCCTCGACTCGGTTGTTTGTTGTGACTGATGCATCTTCCCCTTCTAGCGGACTTCAATAGGATTTTTCTGCAGTGACTATCTCACCGTGACCTGCTGAGGTTTCTTTTGCTTCTTATCGGTCGCGTTGGATGTAGAAGGTTGCGATACATAAGGCTTAGGTCAGGGATACCTAGGCACCGTAGTTGGAAATCCTACAGGGACAGATGGCACTGCTTCTGTCGCAAGGGGAGTTGTAGTCATACTAGCCACAAAACGTTCTCGAAGAAAGTAAGGTATGTCATCCAACCCTTGTCATGAAAATAGCTCCTCCCAATCTGGGTCGGTCATGCAGTCCAACTCTTGGCACAAAACAAGATGAAACAAATCAATATCAACTTTTAGGAAGCAAAGTGTTCGAATGCTAGGTAGAAGGCCATATTTAAAGATGATTTTGAATTCGAATCAAACTGTTTCCTCCAAATTTTGATCATCAATGCATCTTTGGCAGCAGATTTCCAAAGATATGCGACATAAATGTGTCTTCCCCATTCCTTTCAACAAATTTTTTTCCATCCAATCATCTACAGTGCTTCCAATGGTCATTTTTTGGCCAGGCCGCGTGACACCCATCCTCGTTGTGCAACTCTCCTTTGCGCCTTACTTCCATCCATCACGTAGCCCTTGTGCTTCGAATTTCCAACTTTTAGGCAATGTAGTTTAGAGTCCCTTACTTCCTTGCAGCTACCTGGAGCACTAATATTATCTTGCCATCATATAGTCATTATGCAGGGGCAGGATCACCCCTGTACAACTTCGATCAACTTCCATTGACTTTACCTGGAAACAATTCCTCGTCCAGCTTCGCTAGGTGAACTACGCCACCATCTGTAATGTCTTTGATGACATAAGGTCCTAGCCAATGCATTTGAAACTTTTCCAAGAATTTTGTTAATTTTTTGGCATATAGAAATACAAAATTGTTAACTTGGAAGGTGCGTTACTTTATATGGCGATCAAGCCATGCCTTTTCACAATCCTTTTGCACTTGTTGATGAAATCCTGTTAGAAAACAATCTTCTTCCAATTCTATCACCTGCACGAGACACTCTTCCATAGTATCGCAATCAGCCATATAT
Organism: Pinus taeda; assembly: GCA_000404065.3. Taxonomy (NCBI): domain Eukaryota; kingdom Viridiplantae; phylum Streptophyta; class Pinopsida; order Pinales; family Pinaceae; genus Pinus; species Pinus taeda. The sequence continues at coordinate 18,081 of APFE030053974.1, forward strand.
GTCAATGCTGCAATCCGTGGACTTGGCACAATGTATTCCATGGGCATTACAACCTCCAACCCATATACCAGTCAGAAATGGGTTTGGCCTATCAACTTTTTACAAGTGGTCCTATATGCCTAAAGGACTACTGGTATGCTCACATCTCAGTCATTCCGCTTCGCATTGCAAACCTTGGTCAAGGCGCTCTCCAAGATTTTGTTGAAGGCTTCTACAATACCATTGGATTGAGGGTGATATGGCATAATCTTCTGATGATATATCCAGAATTCCTCAAGCATCATAATGATTGTTTCATTTATGAAGTGCGTGCCCCTATCACTCATCAAGATATTAGGGAATCCAAACCTGGACAAAATAAAATCAAAGATGAACTTCGCAGTGGAAGCTACACTACAGTCTTTGACCGATTGTGCCTCCACCCATAGTGTCAAGTATTCAGTTGTTGTAATAATGTATCATGCCCCGACCTTTTTCCTTGGTTGCTGAATGGGACCGAAAAATACGATTGCCCATTTATCGAACACTTGCAAGGTTATTTGTGGATTTAAGGGAAATTCATCCCTTCGCAGTGGTCTCCCTGTCCTTTGACAAGCATCGCACGGCCTGCAATACACCTTTGAGTCCTTATGTACTATTGGCCATCAAAGTCCTGTGCACAGGATATTCTGTGCATTCTCTTTGCCTACATAATGTCATCCCACTACTCCTGCATGCGCTTCTGCTAGAATGCTTGGCCATTCATACTCTGGGACATACCTACACAATATCTCATCTGAGCCCATTTTGTATAAGTGTCCAATGATCATAGATAGTTAGTTGCGCAGACCACCAATTCCTTCTTCTACTGTGTCGAATATCATTCTGAGGCTATTCCTGTAGACAAAAATTGAATTATATCAGCAAAGTGATCGTCTGTGAGATGAACAACAAAAAAATGCACATCAGGCAATCCTTCTTCCAAACTTGTAGGCTCATCACCAGTCTCAATGCTGGATAGGTGATCAGGACCAACATTCAAGCGTCCTGGCTTCACGATCTCCTCAAAATCATACTCCTGGAATAACAACAACCATCTGCAAATCTTCTCCCCCAACACAGGCTTATTGACCAGGTATTTTAGAGTAGAATGTTATGTATAAATTTTGAAGTGTGTGCCTAATAGATACAACTGGAATTTCTATAGCACGTACACCATCGCTAGTCCTTCACACTCTATTGTCAAGTAGTTCTTCTCCACCTTTGAAAACTCCCTACTCACAAATTCTATAGGATGATCAATTTCTCCTTCACCTGGTTGGGTCAGCACCACACCTAATGCAATACAGGATGCATCCACATGAACATGAAACTCTTTTTTCCAATTCGGGAACACCAGAATGGGTGCGGTGACCATGTTTTCCTTCAAAATGTCTAAACTGGTATGGTAATCTTCATCCCAAAAGAATGTTGTGTCCTTCTTCAACGACTTATACATTGGTGCAATTATTTGTGCGTATGCCTTGATAAACTTCCTATAATACCCTGTATGGCCCAACGTTGCACAAAACTGTTTTACATTTTACGGTGCTTCCAAATTAACAATGACAACTATTTTGGCAGGGTCTACCATCAAGACCTACTTACAAACCACATGACATAGAAATATTTCATATGGTAGGCAGAAGATACAATTTTTTAGGTTAAGTGCACTCTGGTACCTTCGACAAGTATCCAGCATGAGGCATAGACTAGTGACATGGCGCTTGACCAACACAAACATGGTCCAATCAACAAAGTAGACTTCTAAAAATTTGTGGATAAATTCCTTAAAAACTACAATTACTACCCCTGAAAATATTGCAAGTGCATTCTTCAATCCAAAAGGAATTACCATATATTGAAAACAACCCCTTCCATCGCGAAGGTGGTCTTACTTCGATCCTCTGGTGTGATCTTTATCTGATGGTACCTCGACAACGCATCAAAAAACGAGTAGGCTTCCTGCCCTCCCACATTCTCCAGCACTTCATCGGTAAATGGCATTGGGAATGGGTCATGGACGCATGCATCATTCAACTTCCTCATATCTACACATATCTGAATTTCATCCTGCTGCTTCTTTTCTTAGACTACCATGGGACTTACCCAATCCGATTCCTCCATGGGTTTAATGATCCCAAATTCCAACATCTTATCCAACTCTTTGCACACCTTTTCCTTATATTTGGGATTTAATCGGTGGGGGCATTGCTTTACAGGCTTCGTGTCTGGCTTCAAAATAATTTTCATGATGCCCAAATCCCCTACTATCCCTTTTAGATTAGAAAAATTGGTGGAAAACAAGTCCCGATACTCGTGCAACAACTCTGTGACCTTATCAATCATATCTTCATCCCAATAGTCACCAATCTTAGCAAACTTCGGTTGCGTGTCTGATCCAATATTTACCAGCTTAGTCTTTAAAGGCTCTAATATATCAGGGATCGCTATTTTGGGTCCCTCGACCTTGCGCTGTCCTTCAGACTTAGGAATATTGATGTTTCTAGGGTCATCTTCACCTTCTTCTGTAGTTACATTATAACATTCTAGCGCATGGCACAGCTGGGTACTCCAATCTGGTTGAACCCATACTACCGGTTCCTCAAGTATTTTAAAGATCAAAACTTTGATTTCTTGGAGCGCCTCATCAATACATTCAAAGCCATTTCCAAAGCTAAATGTTAACATGAAACTTTCCTTCAGAATATCCTCTTCAACTGTCCCATGTTGCAACTCACTTTCTAGATACCAGTTCATTGGAATGGTATCCAAAGTGTGACAAAAGATGTGAACCCATTCTGGCTACGGTTCCTCTCCCCATCCTTTAGTCCATCGCACCAAATTTTCATGTTGATCGTCCTTTCCTGTGTATTTCTTCATTTTCTTGTATTCTTTCCAATCGGTGAAGCTGTCGTTAAGTGTACCCCACCACTGGGCAGGCGTAGCACGAAGTGCCAAATCTAGTGCTCAGAACCAATGTTCCTCTGGCACATTCCTCACGAATTTGTCCAAAAATAAATTAACATCTTCTAAACCACCATAATAAGGTAAATTCCTTACCTTAGTGGATATGCACTGGATCAATTTCGTCAACATGTTACAACTCAGCGAGGACTTTGTGTAATTGATTATGCCAATGCTCGACCTATTCATCAGAACCTGAAGTGCAGGAACTATCCCTTTCCCAGGCGATCCTTCCATCTATTGTAGGGTTGACCCAATCCTCATCGCATGCAGTGATCCTATAAATTTGAAAATATAGTCCTCCTCCTCATAATTGCAGAACGGTTCAATATATCATGCACCTTCAGTTGGATTCAATAGAACAATGATCCAGAGCTCCTTTCTTTCGAATGTCATTCTGTGCTTCTTCAGGTTAATAATCACGTCCATATAAAAGTCCCAATCAATGCCTAGTAGCATGGGGTAAGGGTTACTATCATCAACTATCTCAATCAATTCAAAATTGGCCAGGGTACTCGCTCCTTCCATATCCACCGTGGCCACATACAGACGCCCCATGGGAATGATCTTTTGCTGGTTTTCCATGCGTAGCTAGATAGGAGACCATTGCAGCGTAGGCCTCCCCATTCTTTCCTAGGTTTTCTTTTGAAGAACATTCACATCGAATCCTAAATTGAGAATTACCTGGTCCATCTCATATTCCCCAATTTGCGCAGTTAGTCACATCTCGTGACCTATTCGCTTCTTGATTTTTCTTACTTTGCGTACTGCACGCTGTTCTGAAGGAGCTTTAATATTACCCATACAATTATTAATAAACTCTTGTAGCCCTTCTACTGCCCTTCTATCCCATAGCTTCATACAAGTCTTCAAAAATTTTGCTAACAATGGGGGGTCTACATCTTGTGCAATGTTGTTTTCACCAGATTTTTGTTGACTTCCTGATGTAGAGGCTTTACGAAGCTCTTTTTAGCTTCCATAAATGTTTCCTTTGCGCGACTTAGGTCGAACCCAACCTCCTTCTCAATAGCCTTGTGTACCCATCCTTTAGCCTCTGACTGCTTTCCCTTATCCTCTCATGTGGCTATGCCAATTCATGTTATGATATTGAGACTAGGCTCCTCTTCGCGAGGTTTCACTCTCATAATTTGGATATTTTGCATAGGTGTTTGAGGTTTCTTTTCCTGCATATTTGCTATAAGTATTGGGAAATATTCTATGACATGGTCGAATTTCCGGTAGTACTGAATGGAGGGGTGCGTCGGATTTTGGCAGTCGTTTGCAAAATGACCCATGTCTCCATAATTGTAAAAAATAACCTATCCGTGACCCCTTCCATCTCCTCCTCCTTGTCCTCTTCCTCGACATTGGAATCCTCAGCGTGTTGCACCTGCACCTTGATCCTGAGGCCGATTTTCTGCCTGCATTCTATACGTAGGGGTCCGTTCCATTATCAGTTCATAGCTCCGACAGTTTTGCTCATCATGCCCGATTGATTTATAGAAATTGCAGAACAATTGTTGCGGAGTTTGCACAAACTTCTGCATGAGATGACAATTATCAGTTGCGTGTTTCCTAGAGATTTTATAGATAGCATGCCACAAGGCTACTCCTGTACTTGGCCTAATGATGTTTTCTAGTTTTAGGGGGACATGACCTCCCCTAATAAGGTAATTGTGATAGACTAGAAAGTGGTCCTTATCATGACCATGGACTTTACACTTCAGGCACCAAACTTCCGTGTGCACCTCGGGCTAGACTTCCTTTCCCTTCTTAAGACTCTGTAACTCCATGTGCAGGCTGGCTAGTTGTGATTGGATCTATTGTACCCCCAGACTCGTATCCTGCACAGGTGAATCCTATAATATCATGGAAATCTCCAAGGCTTTAGCTTGCATTCCTATTTTCTGTTGCAACAGTGGTAGTCTCAAGTGAAGTAGGTGCAAATAAATGTACCAATATTTATGTTGATCATCTGTGATTATCATGTTATTCTGCTGAATCAGACACTTAAACCTTTGATCAAATTCCCATGTAGACTCGTTCACCCTCTGCTGAATCTCTTTAAATTATACTACCAATTGGGCTTGCAATTTGGGCTTCTTAAATTCATTGTTCAACGCTTGTTGTGTCTCCAACATAGTGGCATTGGATTTACCTGAGAAAAACTTGATATACCAACTCAATGCTTTGTCCTATAGTGCTTTAACTAGCTATGCTTTCTTCATATCATCATCAGTAATTTGTTGTGGCTTCCATACAGCATCTGCAATGAACCAAAATTGCTCAGGGTCTTCAGTCCCTAGGCCCTTAAATACATGCATCTTCATTGTGTTTTCCATGTTATATGATGGAGGTGGAGGTGGAGGTGGAGGCGAAGGTGTAGGTATGTGGGTTGGAGGTGAAGGCGGAGGTGGAGTGGATGGATAAGGTATCCCTGTGATACCCTGGCTTACGATCTATAGTGCGCTTCGTGGTATCCTCAGAAAATTACCTTCGTTATCACTATCATATGATCCTAAAGTGGATTATATTCAGAGCTTGAATCTACATTCCTTCTGAATGCTCTCCCACTCCGCATAGTCCCAAACATCAATTTAAATGCATATCTTAGTTTTCACACAATAACATCTTAATCCAGATCTTCAGGGATTCCAGGTATTCACCTCCTGGTCCCTTGAAAAACCTACACTCTGCTTTTCTATAACTAGTGGATGTATTGATCGCGAACTCTGTAATGAATCCTCCCAGAATACTGTCGATCCAATGGTCAACAACCTGCATGATTTTGTTTTCTAAAGCCTCCAAGCGCTTCACTAGTTCTGGGGTCCACACACTAGGGCCGTCAAGCTTCCACGTACCCTGACTATCCGCCAATTTGGACAACTACTCGCGTAATTGACAGGGGAAAGAGCAGAAGAATATCTCGTGTTTGTCTTTGAATAAGTATCTATCCAGCCACTCTTCCTTCGACGGCCGCAGATTCCTATTCTTTTGAGTTGCAAACACATGCAGTTTTTGATCTATCCACTTTTCAATTTCTTTCTTAGTGGGGAACCAATTACCACACATTCCTCAAATAGATCCCAATCCTGACAACATAAGAATTTGTTGTCTTGATGGGCCCTGACCTAGGTTTAAATTTAGCTGCGCCAACCAACAAAACCCTAAACTACTGGCCCTTTCGGCAAAAACCCGCATAGCGCAGGCCGCAGTCTCACCCGAAGTAGTATTGGGGGATGACAAAGCTAGGTTTATGCATCCAAAGGCTTGTGTGATGGGTTTTTGTGGCTTCTAGGAATTAGTTCTGTCTTCACGAACCCTAACCCTTCTGGAATAGTAAATTACGGTAATTCACCTAAACGACATCTATATCTTCGTGAAGGCCTTTAAACATTTATAATGTCAACAAATATTACTAATCTACCACTTTTGCACATAGGAAAAACATTCATTCATATAATTTTCAATACAGAGCGAAAATACAGAAAACTGCAGAAGTAAAAATAGACACATAGATGCACAATTACTGGATCAAAACTATCTTTATTAGATGTATCCTTTCAATTACAGACTCTTTTTCTCTCCACACTCAGCTACAGGGGCCCACGCACTTAGCTGCAGGAGCCTTCCTCTTCGCCTAAGTATAGGAAACATACTTTCCTGCCTTAGCTACCTTGCCCAAAACAATGATCTTCTAATTATGACTTCTCCTCTAGACTCGATATGACCCTTTTATATATGTTCTTTGCTTTTACAATACCATGGTTCGCGGACCATGGGAGGGTATCAAAACTTCTTATCTCCGAACAACCTAAGGGACTAAAGCCCCTTTGACTCTTATTATCTTCGTGCTCCGCTTCCTCAAATCGCAGAGACTTTAAATTTGTTCAAAAAGTAAGTACCAAAACTTGACCCCAAGGGACCCTATCCCAACAATGGATGTAAAATAAGTTTCTTCATGGAAGCTCTAGTAGAAATGGTCATTTATTTTAATCTACAACTGATGAAAAAATCATCTGTAGCTATCCAAGGCCTCACAATAATTGAGGGGAAACCATTCATATTTGTTTTTGGTTAAATTACTAAGAAATCCACAAAATAATCCCATGAATCCAAAGTCCCAATAAAATAATCAAAGACACCAACATGCTTGACTTGGGATCTATCAGCAAGTTCAAGCATTGTAGGTGTAGGTCCACAATTATGTATTTGTAGCATTTCCATGGTGGGAACAACCATGATATTTATTGTGACCCCTAAGTCAATTAAGATAGTTTCTATAGGAATATCTTTAATGAAGACATTAATTACAGGTTTTTGGGGATCAACATTATTTTCCATTAAGGTCTTTCCCATCATCATTTACTCAACTAGTTCACCTATCACTTGAACCATAGGGGGCTCTTTTCGTTTCCTTTTGGGTATTTTAATGCATAATTCCCTTATAGTTTTTTGCATATATTGGTACATTATTTATGGCTTGTAGTAAAGGAATCTTCACACAAATGTTTTTCACAACTATTTCCAAATTTAATTTAGGCCAGACAATAGGTTTTTCTATCACCAACCTTTCTGGAAGATGTGGAGTTTTTGATGCCCGAGATTGGTTTAATTGTAATGTAAAGGATGGTTGAGTGATGAGAACCCTTGCTTTCTCAGGCTGGTCATCATGAGTAATTTGATTTGGAGTTTCCTCCTCTTTAGATTCCTCTTTACTGATGACAAGAGAGTTTTTATGTTCAAGAACCTTCCTTGATCTTCACTGTACTCCTTGTAATGGTACGAGAGTGTCTAGGTAAGTGGGGAAGGATTAGAAATCAGTGTTCAAAGCATGCTGAGGTGGGTTATTAGTTGGATTAGGTATCAACTATATAAGAAATTATAGTCTAGGAGGATTTTATCTTGTAATTAATTGTGGTAACTAAGGCACTATAGGTTGAGGAGGCTTCTTCATTTGAGGTTGGATAAATGGATATGTTTGTGGTATTTTTGGGGGATATTGTGGAACCGACTATGGGGATAAGTTCCCATAAATATCCCCTCACCAATTTTATTGTTGCTAGGGTTAGTTTTATTGTTGAGGCCATGTACGCTGCCAAGGAATTTGAGCATTCCATTCTAAATTATAAGACAAAAAATTGAAAAAAAGAGTCATGTACCATACCTTGCATGCATGTTTTCCATGACCTTGGTGCAGTTGAGAAGGATAGTTCAACTGTCTCATTGCTTCATTTATAAACAACTTTCAGTCCTAGAAGTAAGGGGCAGTTCTTTATACCGTGGTCCTATCCACAAATAACACAAATCCGAATATTATTCAATGGACATTCTCTCAAAGGATGTTTTTTCTACTCTGAGAACATAAAATAGATAAAGGTACATTTTCTTCTTCTTGTTTCTTTTCAAGTTTCAATGTATCAAACTGTGAGCTAAGAGTACCAAGGATTCCAATCACAATTTTTTCTAAAAAATTTCATAATTTGGCCCTTGTTACTCCCCTTGCAAAAAATTTAGTTATCCTAGAGAAATGGTCCCTTATTCCTTTACCGGTCTTGGCTCTACTTCATGGATAGCTCTTGAAAATTCACAAATGGCATTAAATATCTAAAAGAAATATTGCCAACACCCATCAAATTTAGCATATTTATATATTCACCCTGTATCCCTGTTAGAAAAATGGTCCTAATTATGTAATTACTAAGAGAAACAGGTTTGATTTTCTGGAGATTATACAAGAACCTTTCAAGATAGCTCTCAAAGTTCTCCTCTTCTTGTTGTCACATCTTAAAGATATCATTCTATGAGTTCTTGGTTCTATAGTAATCTTGGTATTTTTTTGAGAAAAGTAGTTTTCATATCATCCCAAATTCTAATGTTATGTTCTTTTACTCCCATGAACCATCTCAAAGCAAATTATTTTAATGTTGTAGGAAATAAAATTAGTTTATGAGCATAATCCACATAGTTATAACTATGGCATTGAATGTTAAACTCAAATAAAAATGTATCATGATCTTCTGTAGCCATACCTAAGAAATTGGGTAGGACAAAAGGAGGGATGTTCTTCATATTTACATTTGGTATAGTATCAAGAATAGGAATCCTGAAGGTGGTTTCACTCTCAAATTCTTCATCCCAATTTTCTTTTACCATGTTGCTAAATAAATTGTACTCAATGGAGTTTGGTGATGATGGTGGCTCAACAATTAAGTTTTGGTGGACAAGGAAGTTGTCTTCAACATGTATCTCTGGTATTTCTGCTATAACAATAACCTATAATTGCAATACAAAAATGTTTTGTGGAGTCTCAACAAATCAAGTAAGAAATACAGTGATAGGTTATGGATATATTGCCCGATATGGTACCAAAATCAATCATAGGAATTAATTCTTCAACCTACTAGCTTCCTTTCCCTTTTGCGCTTTTTTCTCCTCTTCCACTATAGGTTTAGATCATGGAGAGTTAGGAACAAGAGTCGATTTATGTGTGGAAGCTTCTCCCTTTTGAGTTTTACCTGCATATCTTTTAATATAATTAGTATGATGGGTCCTATGATTACCAAATAAATTAGTTGGAATTTCATAAGTTTATTTGAGAAACCTACATTTACTATCTCTAATCTTAACCATTTAACTACATATAAGAAATGTTTTGGGAAGAATGACTAAAGTGAATGTGGTAGGATAGAACCTTCCTTTTATATTTCTAAAAATAGGTGTCTTTGTATCTTACTATCTCTCCTCCAACAATTTGAAACGTGATCAAATTTAAATAAAAAAAAAATTAAGAAATAAATGCTACTTGCTTACAATTACCTTTTCACAACTCCCCAACAACGACGCCAAAAATGTAGGAATATTTTAATGTCACAATTAAAACTCTTCAAAATTCAACCTGAGATGTAAGCTTCTGAGTTGTAAACACCATATGTGCCGGTAAGAAAAAACTATTCTACTTCCTAAAACAATTGAGATAATCACCTTCTAATCTAATTCAAAAGAATAATTTAAACTCGTATATAGTGCTAAATATATAGAACAAACTGCAAAAACTAAAACAAAGTATGCGTGGGTCTAAAATCCGTCTAGTTAGTCTTCATCCTAAATTCCCTAACTTGGATTCATAATAAAATCTTTCATTACTTCAGGACAATATTCATGTACTTAATTGTAGGTTGGACTTGAAGGATATAAGAGTTTAGTTCTAGTTCTTAGCCCCTTGAAAATTAAACACTGGAAATCGAAGAACAAGCCATTAAATTGTAAATCAACGTGTTGGGCTAAAATCACGACTAAATTGTTTCCTCAGGTTTACTAGTTGTTGCTCGAGCAATGTTGCTAATATACCCGTTGGATAATCTGAATCAACTCGAAATAAGTAACAATAACAAAGTATATACATCATGAGAAACTATTGTATTCAACATCAATCAATCACTCACACTGATCTTTATATGTATACTAAGATAAACTTGATATATACATATGTATTACAAGCCAACTGTATAATGGTTCAAACCTTGCCATCATAACAAGAGATATATTACTTTTCACATCATTAGTCAATCTTGGGTGTATTCATACATTATGTATCATAGTTCAAATCAATATATGTAAACACATAACATATGTTCATGCAAATCAAAACCCAACCTTGTATATCAATCAGTCAGTCTCTGAAATCATTGAATCGATCACTTGAACTCAGATCGACTTCATACAAAATAAGTATGCGAGATAAATATTATTCATAAAATCAATGGAATTGTATTAGGCTAAAGCTGGTTTCACAAAGTGCGATAGAGCATATTTGCCCAATTCTCCATATCATATCGATGTCGAGTCAAAGGAAAAGATTCAAGTTAAAATGGGAGAGAACGAGGTTGTTGGTCTTGATACATGATTGCAACTTTCAAAAGTTTTTCAAGTGACAAATTTCTTATTCAACACTTTGAAATATAAATCAAATCTCATATCAAATGAAGAGTGGTATGATATCGCATATCACAATTACGAAGCAAGTGGAATTAGATCTAATCTAGGGTAATTATCTTCATTCATATGAGTTACTCTATATGCAATATACACCATAGTGCATATTATGATCAATGCATCAATCATTAAAATTCTTTAAGAAATAACACATGCACATAAATAAACCACAAAGCACAACTAAAATCAATACTTTACAAATTATTACAAAACTATGAGAGCCTCCCACATAGGTAGCCTTTGGCTAGGTTACTATGAGAGAAAGACGAAAGATTACACCGAAACCATGGATTGAACCAATCTTCTATTAATTACAATCAGAGTATTGTTAAAAAATTTTCTAGAGAAAAAATTAAAATTACTAAGAGAATTAACAATAACCAAAAACAAACACAAACCATAATATTAACCCATTTTTTGATTGGGGAAAAACCGAACCTAGTGAAATTCCATTAGTCCTTGACGAAAACTCTGGCCAAGCTAGTTGAGTCAGCCTTCACTGCTCACCTCCCTTGGCCAAATTACATTGAAGTCTTCAAAGTCTTTTAAAGGTTTCATTACATGTAATACACCGGAAAATTACCACGAGAAACCAAAAAACAAAGGGCCCAAAACCACTGCTATGACCTAATCAACTTTGAATCTTTCCCCGAGTCAAGTTTACCTAACAATACCCCCTTAAACTTTAACTTGTGGTTTCTCTAGCCAAACTAGCGAAACGAGTCAGCCTCGCTCACTCTATCCCTTACCCCCCTAAAAGTTTGTACCCAAGGTTTCTGTCAACCCGACATGCCCCTGTTACCTAGGTCTAACACCAGTATTTACCAACAATTTCCCAACGCATGCCTTATCAAGTATTACAACAATATGCCATATGTATTATTTGTTTCTATCTTGGAGATTATATCACTATCCTCTCAACTTGGAAAGCTCTTAGCCTAATGCTCTCCTTTCCACTACAATACCAATGCCACCTCTTAGAGGATTTGCACTCCAAATGTTAAAAAAATTACAGGAGAGAAAATAAAAAATTACTGAGAGAATTAACAATAACCAACACTAAACAAAAAACATAAATATTAAAATAATTTTTACCTTGGGAAAACCCCAACTCTGGAAAAAAAACCCAGCTCAACGGATTTCCACTAATCCTTGGGAAAAACTCTGGCCAAGTCAGCCAAGTGAGCCTTCACCACTTACCTCCCTTGGATTAAGTACAATGAATTATTCTAATCCTTTTAAATGCTCCATTACATGCATCCATGGGAAAATTACCATGGGCCCAAAACCACTACTATGACCCGATCAAATTTAACTCTTTCCCTAAGTCAAGTTTACCTAACAATTACAATAGGTCTACTAATGCATGGATCTCACATGGATTCTATAGTATGAGAACAAGATCTGAATCTAAATACTGACTATCTAACCCAACATTATGATCTCTAATTCTATTTATAAGCATTACATTCAGAGATTGCCTATTAGAGGCCATAATACAAAGATAAACTCTAATCCTTTGTTCTAGGAAGAAGGCTCCTCATAATAGCCAAAATATCAAAGAAGAGATATTCTCTTGCCTCTATAACCTTCACCAAGCTTGTCACTGGTGCAGTGAGATTGACTAGATCCTGAATATGCGTTGGTCAATAGCCAAAATAAGGTTTTGTTATGGCTATGATACCAATCAATGTACTATGAAACCATGAAAGCTTAGATTTGACTTTAGGGTTGCTTGAAAGGGTTTAAACACATGCGAAAAGGAAGAATGACATGCTTCCATGTTCTTGCTCGAACCTATGAGTCATATTCTTACGTGGATGGCCACGAATGTGATGAATGATTAGCCCATGGTTCCCTTTGTACCATAATCTTTGTTCTAGTACTAGAAGTGAACTACATTTCCATCATTAGAAACACACCCTCAAAATACAAGTAAATCTAGTTAAAAACACAAGATTTTAATAAGTTAAGAAAGGAGTACCTCATCATACTAATTATAATTTTTTGGGGTCAATATTATGTATTTTTGGAGCAACAAAGGCATAATAAGCAAAGGGATAAAACAAGAAAATGATGGATGGAGATGACATGTTGAGGGCCAACAAAAATAATCTTGAAAGAAATTAACATACATATCTGTATGACATCAACATCACCTAATACCACTATAAAAGAAATGAGTATCATTTTTTTCATTATAATCCCTTGCTAAATGTTTAATACCAACAAAGAGTTATTCAATTTACATACCAAATGTGAAGTTTCATAGGAAATAAAACTAGGTGGTCGTTGCATATAAATTTCTTCATGAAGATCACCATTTAAAAAAGCACTCTTGATATCCATTTAGTGAATTTCCATTTAAAAGGTGCACTAAGAGAAATGATGGTTCCAATGGTGTTCATTTTATAAATAGGAGCATAAGTTTTAGTATAATTGATACCTTCTTTCTGAAGAAATCCCTTAGAGAATAACTACACCTTATGCTTTTCAATTTGTCCTTATGTAGTGAAACTTATTTTCTTAATCCATTTGCAACCAACATGATTCTTACCAAGAGGAAGTGGCACAAGGTTTTGAGTATCATTATTCATTAAATTGTTATGTTCAATAGACATTATTTTCTCCCATTTTGGTTTGCTTTTAGCTTCTACATATGTGGGGGAATGGTTTATAGCTAACACTTTTGCCATGAGAGAAAAATTATTTGTAGTCCTTCAAGTGTTAGATGGATTTCCAATCTTAGAACTTGTATATTCAATCGTCTTTTATTCCCAAACTAGAAGAGGAGGGGTTGGAACCACTCTAATTTCTTCATGAAATTTAGGTGAATCACTGAAACGAGTAGGTGAAACAAGATCTATATTTTGCATAATACTTGAGGAAATAGTAACAAACACTAGCATATAATTAATAATGGAGGAAATTACAAGGCAATATTAGGTTTGATAGATTCAAGTGGTAGAGATATTTCATTGAGCTGTACCTCTCAACAAATGATGTTTTTTTTGGATGGATCAAACAACTTATAACGTTAGAATCTTCACTTTAACCAAGAAATGTGCATTTATGAGTTTTGGGCTTCAAGTTATTCCTATTGTCATTAGGAACATGTGCCCAAAATTCACCACCAAATTCCTAGAAGTTTTCGATGTGTGGTCACTTTCCACTCCACCTTTCTTTAGGAGTAATCTGCAAAATTGCTTTAGTAGGAACCCTTCTCAAATTATTATTAGCACAATAAATAACTTGAACCCAAAATATTTTTTTCAATCCTTATGAATAGGGCATATATCTGTACATTTCAATAAAAGTCATATTTTTCCTTTTGATGACTTGATTATGTTACAATGTGTAAGGGATTTTCCTTTGATGTTGGATTCCATCCTTAGATAAATATGACACAAATTCAATATTATTGCACCCCTTAAATAAGTCACAAGGTTCATGAGATTTGAAGCACGGGGTTCAAATTTAGGCGAACCTGTTGACAGTGCTGGACCCACCAACATCAAGGGATCTCCCTGGTATGAAGTCCCAACTAGAACTGACACCATTTGGTGTAGGAGTCCCATCTGGTACAATGGCCTGGTTGCCATTATCTTAAAGATCTGCCTCAACTCTTGCTTGTCAGCACAAGAGAGTGGTTTTCTTTGTCTTCGAGAAGCGAGGTTCACGTGCCTATTGAGTGTAAGTGTTAGTTATGTCAATGGTTCTTTCACTGTCGAGGGAAAGGGTGAGAGTGAGTTTCAGGTTGATTGGGAGCAGTCCCAACACTTCTAGGAACACACAACACAACAAGACATGCACAACTTCTGGAGGAGCAATCCAAACGGTTGCGACAGTCACAACATAAGAGGTAAGATAACACGTATAACACTCAATGGATTAGTCCGAACGAGTGCAACAGTTGTTACAACAAGCTTCATGTGAAAGATTTGTCTAATGTTCGGGAGAGCAGTCTACACGGGCGAGACAACGTTAACAACATATGCAACACATTTCCATTAATAGTTTATGCATTAAAACAAGCAAAACAGTTCAGATGTAGAACACAGGTTAAAGAAACATGCATTACAAGTGTTAAATATCAGTCTTACAACAAATACAATACATGTGTGAAAACGTGCTGGCATGTTAGCAAGCTTCTAAATTAAGAAAAAGTTCCAAGACACATCATTACACCATACATCACTAACCCGGAGTGTGGGGCATTGGAGCCACTACTTACTCCTCCAAGAAAATATTACAGACTCTCTTGGCTATGTGGGAGGAGCTGAGGTGAAAAAGTCCTTTGCATGTACAAATGGGGGGGTTATTTATAACCAAGGGTGAAACTAACCCTTGTGGCTGTTTGACTACCCTCATGACAGTTTGGCTTCCATGAATTTTCGACTTACATGACTCTTTGTTCAATAAGTGGGTCTCTTGGACTTCCACGTTATGTCACATTGATTGACAACATAACCCATAGTGAGATGTGGATGACATGACTCAACATGACTTGACATGATAGTACTGGTACATTTGTGCTGCTGTTGGAGTGCATGTCGAGCTACAGTGCTACTGGGTGATGGATGTCTTCATGGTGTATCATAACGTCACCTCCGCATGGCGAAGTGCGCGGAGTCTTCGATGGTCCTTGGTTCACTTGATGAAGCTTTATCATGTTGTTCCTTGCTTGCATGCTGAAGGCTTGACATGCTCATTTGTTTGCCAAGGTGCATGTTCGTCATGTTTGTTCGATTCGCATGCTTCGTTTATTCATCTGTTGGTGAACCCGTCCATCTGCATGTGCTCCATTAGTTCATCCCATTCGTCGTCTTGCCATGTTTGTTGGTGTACCTATACCTGCAGTCACTCATGACGAGACGACATCAAATACAAAACCTCCTAATCTACCATGGCACATGATCATTTCAGATGTAGGAGACCAGGAGAGGTGACAAGGTTGTGAAGCAGGATGATGGCTCTCGGGCACTGCTGATGAAAACTGCAAAAGAGTCACTGAGTGATGGAGATGGGCAATTTGAGTCGACAGTGATTGCCTGTGAGGTCTGGCTCAGCTGGGAGGCAAAATTGCACAAATTTTTGGAGGGACAGTCCAGGCTGTAGGAAGGCAAGGCAGGCATGCTCTGCGAATTTTTTGAAATGAACATGTAGAGGGGGTTGGGCAGCCAGATTTGTGCAATTTTCCAGAGGAATGGGCCGGGCTGCATGAAGGGTCAATAGGTATAAATTGTGCTGTTTTTGGGAGGAACTGCTCGAGAAACTGGTAGCCAAAACTACATAATTCCTAGAGGGAACTGGCAGTTGCCTGTTGGGGTCACTGGCAACCAAAACTGCGTAATTCCCAGAGGGAACTAGTAGTTGGCTACTGGGGTCACTAGTAACCAAAACTATGCAATTCCTAGAGGGAACTAACAGTTGGCTGCTCAGTCACTGGCATAAAAAACTGCGCAGTTCCTGGAGGGAACTGGTATTCTGCTGCTAGGAGATGCTGATGGGGAAATTGCACTGAAGCTAGGAAGCCAACCTACTGATAATCTTTGCACAATTTCTGAGCTGAGTGGACTGTGTAGGTTTTAATCCCGTACAGAAATTACCTGCATACGAATTCTAAATCACAGAAAAATAAACAATGTGAGAGCATAACACATAAAAACACATATGCACAGAGATTTTCCCCTGGATCCCAAAACCAGGACTACTAGCTTGATTTTTCATTATATTCCTTTCAATGTTACATACATATTTATACATGCCGAAGCATCCAATACCATGGACCCGAAAACCATCGCGTCCAAAACCATGGACCGAAACCATCGCGTCCAAAAAACATTGTGTGAAAATCACGCACAAAACCATAGGTGGGTCCGCCCACCTAACATAGGGTCCAAAACCAAAATTTTCCGGGCGCTGCCCCGGACCCCATAAAATGGGGTTACAGGTACCCCTCAAACCCCCTGTTAACTATGTGGAAAGAATATAACACAACCCAACAATCTCCCACTTGTTGTTTTCTTTCCACAGGGGGCCACAGGGGACCAATGGTGCAAGTGATAAGCCCGTCACTCATGATTGACTATTCATTGATCGAGACGATGCATGCGCGACAGTGAACGTGACTTCGTGTGTGAGTGCGACAAATTCTTTCATAGCGAACACAACAAACACATACAAAGCGAAGACTTTGAGCATAATCAGAACATGGTCGCAAGCATGACTTAAACACCAGCATGTAGAAAATTGAATGAAATGAACAAGCAAGGCAGATGCGAGGACTCACACGAGCTCACGGAGCGAACCCACATGTGTGCAATCATCAAGTGAAAATCTGAAGGGAGGCTTCGAAATTAGTGCAGGACAAAATTTAGGTCGGTGGTTGTAGTCGCTACAACACTTGGCGACACACTAGTAGAACTTCAGCTTCTCTTTTTTGGTTCTTTGTTCGCACAGGGCCTTGGTATTTTGGGGATTATTGAATCACTGTGTGAGTTACTTCAGATTCCCCACTTACCCCATGGACATACATGGTTCACCCTTTGCCAAATCAATCAAACACAATCAAAAGTTTAACTTAGATCTCAGTGTTTCGAATCCAGGAAGGGTAGTTAAGCTCGTGAGTTAAAGATTTTCAGAGTATAAGTTTTCATCTATTGTGTTGCTCTGCTACCAGTAGGCCTGGACAGTACCCTGACGGAGTCACACAGGAACACACACATTGCTCCATTGCCAACGAGCCCGGTCAGTACCACAGTGGAGTTGCATGCTTCACCTCTCTGCGTAGAAAGCCTTTCTCTTCTTTCACCTTTGTATTTTTCAAGAGTACTGTGCATAGCCACTTATTTATTTTTTGGGCAGAAGAGGGATCCCGACTTATTGAGAGCAAAATAGGTTGTTCCTTTAGAGAAGCATGTAAGACCTCTGAAATAGGTTTGCTTGTTTATATTTTCCCCTTCTCCGTTTCTACTAGTTGGATGAGCTTGAACACACAGAGAAGAAGGCTGAGTACAGGAATGGGGCTTCTCGGTGTGGACATAGGTTCATGGTTGGACCAAAAATTCCCTTGCAGACGGTTCGTATTTTCCATTAGGACTTCATCGGCCGAAGGATACAACCAAGCATAGAGAAGGTGGACACAAGACTAGCCAAGTGCTGCAATGTCATGAGTTTTCCTCAAATTTCAGCCACATACTCTATTCAAAAGCTAGAACGTAGTAATTGGCAACACTTATTTCTGAAAACAAAAATAGTAATATACCAAGCAAACAAAACAAACGTAAATAAAAATAGTAAGCAAAGAAAACAAAGTGAAAACAACAATAAGAAAGCAAATCAACCAAGTGAGCAAGCAAATAATCATGCAAACCAGAAAGCAAAGACAAGTGAAAAATCAAACACTACTCCTACTCCTCAGCTAACGGTGCATGGGCCATCTCACGTGAAGTGATACTTCCAATGTAGCCACCGATGCATTGATTGACCAATGTTGGTGAAGGCATGGTTCACGAACAAGATAGCTATGCGAACCAAGAAACAAGAAAGATATAACAGTGAAGAAAAACACACTCCGAGTTTACGAGCGACCACAAAACAGAGATGAGTGAACGCGCATGACATGCACTCTATGGAGCTGCCATGGTGTTGTGCTACACTGCATGCAGATGTTGAGTGTGTGTATTCTCTTGACTATGACGTGCAAGCAAACGTGAGAAAGGTAGACCACTTATGTTGTGCATGTGTGCTTTCTATGTAGGATTCCTCCAACTCATGAACGATGGGATTGTGTAGCTTGAGTGGAGGAAGTGAAATATGGGTGTTTGGTTGATCTTCAATGCAAAGCAGAGAGTGATGAGGAGCCTTGAGTGTTTCAACAATTTCCTAACCAGAAGTGAAACCAACCTCAGGATAGCAAGGGCCTGACATAACCATCAGCTTGGGCTGAAGTGCCTTGACAATCTACGGGGTTTCGACTTCATTGACAGATAGATCATCATAGACCAGTGCCTTGGATAGATTAAAAATGGTTGAATCAACTTCATGATCAGATGAGGAAGTGGATAGATCACGACAACCAAGATCATAAAATTCAAGATGTTTGTCGGCATCCTCATAATTTGATGAATCGGGAAAAGGGGTAGATGAGAAGCAAATATGTTCACCCTCTGTGTTTTCAAGAAAGATAAATGACAGATTGAACAGATTTTCTGAGGAAGGTGTGTCCTCTCCGCACTGTAATGATGGACTGACATGTGAGGTGTCCTGTGAATGATCAGAAGTAGAAACATCCAAAAATGGGTTTTCACAAGGGAAATCAATAATGGAAGAATCACAAGGGATGTCAAGATGAAGCGGATGAGGTGCGCATGGAAGGGAGTTATCCTTCACCACGGGTTTTTCTTTAGATTTCTGCACACACTCATCATGAATGATGGCGTAGGTTGGCTGCATAACACCAAATCCATTGATAGCTTGATCCTCGTTCACAATAGGTGAGGAGTCTGGAATGGGAGAACACAAGATAGTACAATCTGGAGGATAAAAAAAATGCAAGGATGGAGGCCGAGGGAAAGAGTCCACGTGACAAACAACATGCTTGCAAGCCAAATCTGCGCAAATCTCAAGAGTGGTGGTGGAGCTGTTTGGTGAGGTGAAGGCGGGAAGTCACTTGTGATAGTGACTGTGCCTACCTGTGATTGCGCAACTCCATAATCGAAGCATGTTGAGCAGGGTTCAGATATGTGAAGAAGATACTCAAATCTTCCATAAAGAAATTCCTAATAAATTTCATCTTCAGGGAATCGGTATGGAATATTACAAAAGCATGTGTAAAATTGATCAACGGATTCATGAGGTGCTTTTCGTAATTTTAGAATTTCTTGATCAAGTGCTTTCGAGTTAAAGTGATTAAAAGCATGATTTATCTCTGCGACCAGATGAGCAAGAGAATGAATAGATTTTTCCGGCAGCATGGCACACCAGTGCATGGGGTGTCCTCGAAGCGTGTAAATGAACAACGCGTAGCTCATGTATTCTTCAAAGAATCCATGTCTTTCGCATGAGCCTATAACACCAACCACGTGCCTAACCAAGGCTATATAGCCTCCACCATCAAATGTTTTATGAGACAATTTATCTAGAGCTTTTCCGAGATGATGAAATCGTTTCCATAAGACATACACTCCGAAAGAGCAACTCGGTAGTTAGTCATGATAGTTATGTAGAGATTCAAAACATATGTGAGGAATCAGCTTGTCATCTAGCCCTCCTTCTAGTGCCAAAATGTTGACGGTCTTGGACCCACCAACATCAGGGGATCTCCTCGGTATGAAGTCCCAACTAGACCTCACACCATTTGGTGTAGGAGTCCCATCCTGTACAATGGCCTGGTTGCCATTATCTTAAAGATCTACCTCAACTCTTGCTTGTTAGCACAAGAGAGTGGTTTGCTTTGTCTTCGAGAAGTGAGGTTCACGTGCTTGGTGAGTGTAAGTGTCACTTGTGTCAATGGTTCTTTCACTATTGAGGGAGAGGGTGAGAGTGAGTTCTAGGGCGATTGGGAGCAGTCCCAACACTGCTAGGAACACACAACACAACAAGACATGCACAAATTTTGGAGGAGTAGTTCACACAGATGCGACAGTCACAACGTACAAGGTAAGATAACGCGTACAACACTCAACGGATCAGTTCGAACAAGTGCAATGGTTGTTACAACAAGCTTCATGTGAAAGATCTGTCTGATGTCAAGGAGAGCAGTCTACACAGGCGAGGCAATGTTAACAACATATGCAACACATTTCCATTAATATATTATGCACTACAACAAATGAAACAATTCAAATGTAGAATACAGATTAAAGCAACATGCATTACAAGTGTTAAAGATCAGTCTTACAACATAAAAAATATGTGTGTGAAAATGTGTTGGCCTGTTAGCAGGCTTCTGAATTAAGCAAAAGTTCTGAGACACATCATTACACCATACATCACTAGTCCCGAGTGAGGGGCATTGTGTCACTACTTACTCCTCCAATAAAATATTACAGACTCTCTTGGCTATGTGGGAGGAGCTGAAGTGAAAAAGTCCTTTGTATGTACAAATGGGGGCATTTATAGCCAAGGGTGAAATTGACCATTATGGCTGTTCGACTACCCTCATGACCGTTTGGTTCCATGACTTTTCGACTTACATGACTCTTTGTTCAACAAGTGGGTCTCTTGGACTTCCACTTTACATCACATTGGTTGACAACATAGCCCATAGTGGAGATGTGGACGACATGACTCATGACATGACTCAACATGACTTGACATGACAATGTTGGTACATTTGTGCTGCTGCTGGGTGATGGATGTCTTCATGGTGTATCATAGCTTCACCTCCGCATGGCGAAGTGCATAGAGTCTTCGATGGTCCTTGGTTCGCTTGATGAAGCTTTAGCATGTTGTTCCTTGCTTGCATGTTGGAAGGCTTGACGCTCATCTATTCATGAAGGTGCATGTTCGTCGCGTTCATCCGCTTCGCATGCTTCATTCATTCATCTGTTGGTGAACCTGTCCTTCTGCATGTGGTCCCTTCATTCATCCCATTCATCATCTTGCCATGTTTGTTGGTGTACTTGTACCAGCAGTCACTCATGACAAGACAAGATCAAATCCAAAACCTCCTAGTCTACCATGACACATGATCATTTCAGATGTAGGTGACCGGGAGTGGCGGCAAGGTTGTGAAGCGGGATGATGGCTCTCGGGCATTGCTGATGAAAATTGTGTAAGAGTCACTGAGTGATGGAGACAGGCAATCATGAAAGTTGTGCAATTTCTTGGATGAGACGCCGGTCGACTGTCTGAATGACTGACTGGTAAAACTTCACAATTTTCTGAAGGAGACAGAGACGGGCACTTGGTGTCTGTCTAGTCTCTCTGCACAATTTCTCAGTCAGTTGAGCGAGTGAGATCAGTGGCCTCTGTGCAATGTTTGAAGGGAGTCAGTCCTGGGGTGACTGTCAAGTCCGACTGTCTAGGTGGTCAACATGGAAGTTGATTGAACTGCTTGCGGGCATTGCAACTTAAAAAGACTAGCTTGGTGCTTCTGCGCTATTCTGTTTGACAGTCGATCGAGTTGATGGAGGGGTGATGGTCTGGCTGTCAGAGGGGAGTCTGGTCGTCAGGACTTCAACAAAAATGACTAAGTGTGTGAATGATCGAAATATGCATAGGTGATCATGCAAAAACATACTCACATGACTCGATGGCGAAACGACTCAAACCATCCAGACAAACATGTTCAACACGATCGACCGATGGTGCAAGTGACAAGCGCACTCGTGATTAACTATTCATTGATCAAGATGACGCTTGCGTGACAATGAACGTGAATCCGTCTGTGAGTGCGACAGATGCTTTCATAGAAAACACAAAAATCACATACGAAGTGAAGACTTCGAGCATAACCAGAACATGGTCACAAGCATGACTTAGATACCAGCATGCAGAAACTTAAATGAAATGAACAAGCAAGGTGGATGTGAGGACTCACACGAGCTCACAGAGTGAACCCCCGTGTGTGCAGTCATTAAGTGAAACTCTCAAGGGAGGCTCTAAAATTGGCGCAGGCCAAAATTTTGGAGGGTGGTTGTAGCCACTACAATAGAACCTAAAAACTCTAGTTCAAATTTGTCGAACTTTAATACATATTCAATGCAAATTTTGGTGGATATTTAAGGAAACAATTCAAAGTATTAAACTATCAGTGTAGGAGGGTGATCACTTCTATTTAAAAACATATCAACCACAATAGTTTGATAACGGGATGCGGCCCTTCAACATTTTTAATTACATGAAAGGGCTTCACCATTTACAAAAATGATGAAGCTGTATGAAGATGCGTGTGCATGTTACATGTCAATAGAGAGTTTCCACAAGCTAGGTGGGACAAGATAGTCAATATGAATTCTGTGGGTTATGGAAATATTTAGGGGTTATTATAAAGTCAAATTTCAAATAATATATAGTACTTATTATAGATTAATATAACCTATATTTATAAAAAATATAAATTTGTTAATATAATATATAGTATATACTTATAACTAAGAACTAATAAAATTTATATATAATTATTCTATATTAAAATTTTAAGATATTTGTAGAGTTGAATTTAATGATGAACCTTATTCGAACTTTATTGTTTTCTAATTTGAATCAAACTTCATCGTGTTCAAATTTGAACTCGAACTTGAACCATGTGATATTGCTTCTCGACATTGTCATTTGTAAGAGTTTTGATATATTTACCATATTCTTTTTCAACTATGGTTTCAAATTCTTGAAATACAACATAAGCTTCAATTGTATGCTTCAAGAAATAAACCCACGTCTTTCTTTCTATTGTCATAATTAATAAAAGTAATGAAATAGAAAACATTTGATAACAGACTCTTAAAGGGACCACATATGTCGTTGTGAACCAATTGGACCTACTCTTGGTCATGTTGGGCTTTATCCTTATCAAAATTCTCCCTATGATGTTTATCGAGGTATTGACAAGTGGGAAAATTCTACCCTGCAATGTGGAGTTACCACACGATTAGGGCCACAATTAGACCCCGTGGTGGCACTCGTTGGTATTTGGCCTAGTTGTCATGTCTTAAACTAACCTACAATAAATATCTAACTAACTTCTATTATTACTATTCTAGTCCTAATTATTCTAAATACCTATTATTATATCTACCTAATCTTAACTCCTACTATGTTGGCATTTTAAACTTTTTGTTGCCAATAGGGAGGAGGGAGAGAACCACCCAAATGCAAGTTTCTTTAGGAAACTAGAAATGTTAAAAACAATAGTTCTTCATGATTGATACAAGGGATTAGGTAGGACAACCAATAAAATGTACTATAATACAAGAGCAAGAGAGTAATATGAGTATTGCTATTTTGATGTTTATTTCAAAATATTAGTTGTAAATACTAAATCCTACTCTTAACAAATAAGTAAAACTAATATATATCACTGGTGATAATATAATTCAATTTGAAACATGAACATTAGATAGAATGATACTTAATTCAAGGAAAATAAACAATCTCAACTCAAAAAAATATTAATAACCACTAATTGTTATTTTAATTATAAAATTAAAATGAGTATACTAACCTTCATAAAAAAAGACATGATTCGTCAAATCTGAATTTTGTATTCAATTAAAATCACAAATGCATGTAGCAATATATTACATACATGATTCACTAAAGAAAATAAGCTTTTTGAAAAGCTCCTTTGCTCTTCAAAATCGATCAAAATAGATGATAAATAATACCAATTTCTATTCAATACAAATTCATAAGTTCAACCCCTCTTTCATAGAAAAGAGTTATATATGTATATATATTTTGAAATTTTTGTAACAAACAAATATTTTTTATTTCACTAATTAAACAAAATATCTCTGTCAATAGTAAATCCTTTGAATCCATGAATCAAATTCCTAAACTAAAAGTCTAATTGTAGAATTGAGGTTTCTGTGATTCATGTCAAAATTACGAGAGATTCTTCAGCGTAAATCACATAAAATTTCATTTGCCGACGCGTTTCGAACCAACTAGTGTGGTTCATCGTCAGGGCAAGTTGAAGAAACAGATCTAGCTTGGCATGTTAAATCTGTTTCTTCAACTTGTCCTGACGATGAACCACACTAGTTGGTTCGAAACGCATCGGCAAATGAAATTTTATGTGATTTATGCTGAAAAATCTCTCGTAATAAAAATTCAATTGTCAAAGTTATTATCGAAGATGCCCCAATCCGCTATCAGCTAAATTTTCATTGAATCAACTCCAATTTTCATGGGATTTGTCTTGATCTTTGTCTGATTTCCCATTCCCTTGCACAAACAGTTTGATCAAATATAAGAACTATGAAAATTAAGAAATTCGTGCAACAAACTAACCATCATAAAAATTTGGGGAAAACTTGCTTAAGATTGAATCAGCTTATTGAGGTATCACAATTTAACCATTCCTTCTTACCTTGTTTCACATTTACGTGTGTTTCAGTGATATGATCCGAGCATATGGGGTTTGGTGAACGCAACGAGCAATGTTTATCAAAGCAAGTCAGATACTGGATTTACCTTAATTACATCTTAAACATGATTAATTTCCTTAATTAGTTTAAATCGTGTCTAAAGCAAACTTAAAATGGGATCCAATCATCCGAGGTGTGGGGCGTGTAGAGTGCTTATATTCGAGCAAATGGCCAGATGGGTGGAATTTCATTATTCATTGATAATACTACGATTAACCCCTTAATTATTGGTTTGAATGATTTTAAACAGGACATCCAATTATTTGGGGGCTGAAGGTTGTGGAGCTTATTGATCGTTGTGTGGGCCCGGATGGATGGATATCTAGGTATCAGGGTATCAATGAGGTTTAGGATTTATGAGCTTTGACTAGCCCGGATGGAAGGATACAACTAGCATTTGCACAGACGTTGCAAAGAAAACGCCGTAAGGCAATGATAACATATAACACTATGTAAAGCAATCGATAACATATAACACTATGTAAAGCAATCGATAACATATAATACTAATTAACGCTTATTTGCCCCACCACCTCCGAGCTGGCACCCGCTGTGCTGGCAACCAACACCCATGCAATTTCAAACGATCCCTTGCGCCAAACATTCATTTGCTCCATTCGCACAACTGGAACAGGTCCTCTTGAGCATTCATTTCTCCTGTTCATGGTGCTTGCTCACCTCGTAGGTCCGCTCGCGGTGCTGAATCCCGGCAGGCTGTGCCCTAGGCGTAAGGTAAATTATACTCTGTGAACAATGACATCCACCATTTTGGCGGGCGCCCGGAAGGCCCATGCATACGAATCCCACCCCGTGCTACTATAAATTGTCTACATTGGCAGCTCCCAACGTCTGGCGAAACAGATACATTCAAGGTCTCCATTTGGGCGCAGGTTCGAGCGACACTGAAGGTGTTTTCCAATTGCATCGTAATCAGTTACCAGATTTATAACGAACCACTTAGCCATTCAGACATCTTCAATAGTTTTTAGGACGTGGTTTAATGGTTAATAGTTAAGTAGGGAGGTCTAATCCCAAACAAAATTATATATATCTAAAAATTGCTCCAAACACGGTCCAATCTCAAGCAAAATTATATATATCTAAAAACTGCTCCAAACACAATTTTTTTAGTTGAAAAAAATACAATAAACCATCGCCATTACAATTGCAGACTCAAGCTCCTGCATCCAGTGTGCTTGATTGTGTACTACCCACTTAGCCATGGAGGCCATGAAAATCAGATAATCCTAAACCACCGCCATTGCAAGCTTCCTACATCCACTATGCCTGCCTGTGCACTTTTCCAGGCGCATAGTTTATTTGGGCTTTTCATTGGGGTGAGATTTTGAGTACAAATATATTCAATTCTGTGAGAGGAATTTGGTGCACATTAATTTTCACATGCTTGCTAGGAAGGATGACCACGGAAAAATGCAAGGGCACCAATCGGTGGAGCATTGATGTAAGTAGTAGGCTCAAACTACCTGAAGTATGTTGCCACATTTGCTTTATCCTCCTTTTCAACTGAAAACATTTTCCAATGCTCCTTTGGTGTGGTGCCATTGCTTTCTACAATAAATGAATTATACCTGCCTATTTTAGCAACAAAAAATATAATTGCAAGTGAATCTCATTTTCGTGTCAGATCAACAACCTTTTTCTCGAACTTCTTGTTCCTACTTGCTGAAAGAAAACAATGTTTTTTGTTATCAACCTTGAATATTTCTTTCATGTCTTCTCTTGCATTATTATGGCAATCTGGGCTCTATGTCAAATGAAGTGACCAGACTATCATAAGATTAGGCTAGTAATGCAAGCAAGGCGATGACTGCATGTACATTTTGAATTGGTGCCTCAACAGGTGCTAGCATCTCTAACAATTTTTTGAAGTGATTGATGTTGTTGGC
The DNA here is from genome assembly GCA_000404065.3 of Pinus taeda. Classification (NCBI taxonomy): domain Eukaryota; kingdom Viridiplantae; phylum Streptophyta; class Pinopsida; order Pinales; family Pinaceae; genus Pinus; species Pinus taeda. The sequence continues at coordinate 45,067 of APFE030053974.1, forward strand.
CACATCTTATGTTGTCATCTTTATTTGTGAAAACTTCCTCAGCGATATCTTAGGATGACAACTTGATATTCATAAATGTTAAACAACTTGAATTTCAATTGATTGTTGTGTTTGGCTACATATTAGGAGCCTCCTCTTTATTTGGTGAAGTTCCCTCAGACAAATCTCACAACTATAGCTTTATTTTCACACACGTGTGCCCCATTTTTCTTTTGGTGCATTTTTCTTTTGGTATTTTGGCACTGCTGATGTGAGTCATTTGATCATTAATGCTCAAAATGCTACAAGTAAGAGTCCTGTGATTATTAGTTTCCCATTTGTTGATTCTAGCAGTTCATATGGTATGTTTGACTTCATCTTCTTCCAGAATGCTAAATGATCTTGTTCAATAATGGAATTCCCATTTGCAGCTTCCAGATGAAATCCCATGCTGTTAAATTTTACAACTAGATCTATTTTAGACAAAGAAGAAAGTCAAGCTAGCTACAGCCATGGTTCTGGTTTACTTTGAGACTTCTAATTTGCATGGGTGTTTGTTGTATTGCTTGTTCTTTTTCAAATAGGTAACCAACCTGAAAATTAAAGTCTGGCCTTCCTTATGAACAGACCATTAGCTTTGGTATCAAATATTGGAAAAATTCCAATGATCAAAGAGATATATTGAGCTTGTGTTCGCAACACTAGAGTGCTCAGCAATTGGAATCAAATTTATTGATTAAGGCATGAATGTACAGCAAATAAAAGACATACCATCCACTAAAATATTTTAATTTTAGTAGAAAGAATGATGTATTCATAGTGGACGAATATTAGAGAGTAAAATATACGATAGAGAATTGCAATGCTTTGGAAATAAAATGCATGAGTCAACCTTACATTATCTAGAATTCTCCCACACTTACAGAGTGTGACTACAATTTATCTATTCAAGTTGTTGCCTGATTATCATGCTGTCTTCTCTGTTGCATTCTCCTCTGTCTGTCTTTTTTTGTGACAATTTTTGTTGCCTCATTATATATATTTTTATTATTTAATTAAATGTATTCAATACTTCTCTATAGATAAAGGCTAAAATTATTTTTTCTTCCTAAAGGGCTATTCATAAAGCAAGGGTCAGTTAACCTTCCTAAAGTACTATTCAGCTGTCCTTACATAGATAGTAAGACAAAACATTGCTTTCTAGGAGATGCAGGTCCAGAGGATATGTGAAGATTAACAAAAAATCTAACATTCATTATATTTATCTTGCATGTTTTAGTTGATGTATTTCCTACATTTTCTATCCTTGATAAACATGATTATTTGTTTGCCTCTTGTTAGAAAGGGGTAATTCGGGGATAATTGTTGCACAAGGCCTTGGCTAACTTGGAATGTGTGTTACTCAATGTAAAATTTTGTTGTTGTTAACTCAATGTAGCTTAGTGTTACTGCCACCTGATTCAAGAAAAAAACGAAGTTGGATAAATAAGCTTAGAGTGTATTGTCTGAAGATCCAAGGCCCAAATTATTTGTTGAAGCCTAAATTTTATATTACCATGTATTGACTGAAAATCTAGAAATATATGGTAGTATTTTTTTCCTTGAGCTTTACTGTGACTGTGTTATAAAAAAGCCCTATTTCTTTTCAGATTGTATGGATGTCTGGGGCTTGGCATGGTTTTTTGGCTGGATGTTTACATAACAGCTGTGTGAAGGCAAAACACTCTTCTGCTTTATATTTGTTGTAACTTGTTTTATGGTGCATCTATAGGCTGCAATAGTCAGTGCACAAAAAATCTGGAAGCAAGTCAATTATTTACACAGCAGAAACTTGAACAACATAGACGATGCCATAATGCCACTACACAACATATGCCCAAGAGCCAGTAAGACATGTTTTCTTTCTAATTTATGGCAAACTATACTTTAGGAACTATTGAAACTGTAGAAAACTTTGGAACATTAAGAAGGCATTCAACAGTTAAATAAGCCACCTTTGATGCAATACATGAGCTCTAGTGTTGGTTGGCAGTTTGACATCTATCAATCCTCCAGACAAAACACCTTCGATGCTATTTATGAGCTTCCAGTGGTGGTTGGCAGTTTGACTTCTATATTATCATTCTCCAACAAATGTGAATCAGTGATTCAAACTTTGATTCCATGTTGTCCCATTTCAATTCCCAAATAAAAATGTATTACAAATCCTGGCAGCCCAAATTAACTTAGGCATTGTTTATGAAGGTACCATGCGGTGATTGTGAATCCAACCTCCACTTCAATGACTTATTCCTTTGTGAGGTCCCAACATGAATCCTAGACTGTTCTCTTTTTCCAAGGTAATGGTTATCAGAGTCTAGTGACTATCAGTAATACAAAGTCTTGGAGTTGATATTATTCCCTTGAGAGGTCCCGGCATGAATCCTGGACCATTCATCTTCCTCCATGGTAATGATTATCAGACATGTGAATTGTCAACTGAACAGTAAAGTTTACAAATCACAATTGTTGACAGAATGTAATCCAATACAAAATGTGATGCAAGCCTCAGAAGTGTTTTACAAAACTAGAATTCTATACAGGATATGATCTCTATAACTAAATCCTGATCACAACATAAATTCTGAGCTCAATTAAGATCAGTGAAGAATCTATCAATATCTTAACTGGAAACAAATTTTGTTTTTGGTTGTGAGGATTACCCGTGAACCAGTGAGACTCCTGTATCATTTTGCATATCGTAAAAACCCTGTTTACATTGATTCTGCTGTCAGAGGACAACATCTCATGCGTGATAGATAATTCTCAAGACTCGTACTGGTACTACAGCTAGCAGGAAGGCATGAAGTGCAGTGGATAATCCCTATATATAAAATGACCCTATATATGAGCCTTCTCTGTTTACACTACAGACAAATTTACTTTGACATAGAGGCCTAAGGAATCAGGATCTACAAAACCGAATTGTGTTAACATAGCACAAAGGTTTAAAGACCTTTTTCCTTCTAAAATAAGATTAAGGAACAACCCCTAACTCTGTTAACATTGTACACAGGTTTGAAAATCATTTTAATTAAGTGCAATTTAATTATTTTGTGTTTTGGATTTTTTATTTGGGGTTATAATTTTCGGTAAGATTATGATTTTGTATTATTTAAAATATTTTTTTGAATAGATAAATAGATTTTACTATGAAAATTCCTTCTACTCACACATCTGGATTATGCAGATTTAGATTATGTAGATTTTACAACTCAAACTTGTGATTCTAATTCTTTCTTATTAAATTTCAACGAATTAAACAAAAAAACACCAAAACATAAAAGATTTGACTGGATTAAACTAACCATTACCAAATGGAATATTATAAAAGCACTACAGAGCTATGCTTTCAATGTTTAAATCAATGAAAACTACAACTACTCCCGACCCACAAGATTAAACATTTCTATGAAACAAAGATATCAGAAGTTGCAATAGTAAATGGTTTAATCAAACAATCAGAAATATGGCAATGAATCAAAATCAATGAAAACTACAGCTACTCCCGAGCCACAAGATTAAAGATTTCTATGAAACAAAGATATTAGAAATTGCAATATTAAATGGTTTAATCAAATAGTCAGAAATATGGCAATGAATCAAAAAAATATGTCCAAGCAAATATCAGTGGGAAAAAACCACTCAAGGTTATACATCAAATCCTTGAAGAAAATAAGTAAAATTTCATGCTCGAACACATTTTCCCTTTTAATTTGCATTCATCCAGCCCAATTTTGAACCAGAATTGAAAAATAATTAATACAGAACATGAAAAAAATTAAAAATTTGCATGGGAGAAAACGCAACTAAATTTGCATGGGGAGAAAACACAACTACTTTTCGTCTGACATCAATATCTATTGTAAGCTGTGTATAATCATGTCTCACATAACTAAATATCAGGAATCTAAATATTTTACAACTAAAAAAGAAAGGTATCACGTTTACATTTTCTAAAAATATTTTATAAGGGAACAAATTACACAATCTCCCATATCTATCTAGTTGGGACCCTGAT